>VZDJ01004378.1:5600668-5694700 GCA_008694505.1 Cyanoderma ruficeps
GTATGTATGTATGTATGTATTTATTAATTAGCAAGTTCCTATGTGGGATACAGAGTTTACCAGCTGCACCACTTAACCTCTTTATTTTGCTGAGTTTGGGAACATACTAATGCAAACAAGAGTTCTGTGCTTTTCCCTTGGACCAAAGGCCTTGTTGTGCTGGGGGAGCTATGTTCTGCGGACAGGGATGGAATACACATCTCCTTACCTGACATTGATGTGAATGGTTTTATAATGCAGGCTCCCATGGTTGCAGCTCATCCTTAAGCAGCTTAATACGGGTAAAATATTAGCTAATACTGTTGGCACACTATGGGGCTCATGGAATCTGGTGTCATCCTGGTGTAAGACAAAACAAACTTTAGGTGTGGAGATACTGAAATATTCCCTGAAGTGTCCAGTTCCTGGGTGGCAGGGTGTATGGTAAGATTTGGCAGATTCTTAGGGCAGTCATCACCTCCCATTGCCTGGAACTTTATACCTGAACAGGTCATCAATCCTGAACAACTGAGGCATCACCTAATAGCAGGGTGCCTTGCCTATTCCAGTGAAAACCAGCAACTTTTCTCCCTGTACTGGGGCCTGTCCTGTGCCTATCAAGCCACAGTTCAGTACTCTCAGAGGACTGTAGTTGAATTAGGAATCTGAATTACATTTGAGGACACTATGTCTGAGATAGGTACTCAGACAACAACTACAGTAATTGCCCCAGTAGTGGTAAAGAAAAAATGGATAAGGCAAGCACAGGTCCACATCATCGATTAGAAAGGGAGGAAGAAGAAGCAGGAGAATCAGGATAGGAGAGGTCAGAGTCGGTCCTTCAACAAATAAATTGAAAGAAGTGAGACAAATCAAATGGAATACCCAAGTTACACAGCCCCTGACCTCATCAGAACTTTGAGACTTGAGAAAAGATTACAGCCTCCAACGAGATGAGTGGACTTCTGCCTGGTGGCTTCAGTGCTGGATAATGGCACTGACAGTCAGCAAGTAGAAGGTCATGAAGCCAAAGACCTGGGATGCCTTGCTAGACATTGAGAAATTGAAAGAGGAATTGAAAAACAAAGAAGTAATTTGTAGTTTTTGGAGACAGCCCCTCTCAAGGGTGAGGGCAAGATATCCATTTAGGGAAGAACAGGTGAACTTCCTAGGCAAGTAGACCATTGCAGATGAAGGTATCCACTAGTTGAGTGTATTAGCAATGCTGAAAGTCATCTATAGTAAACTAAAAAGTGATAACACCTCTAAAGATCCAGACGATGTCTTTTGCTCAAGGCCATGTGGAGGAAGGTGATTCAAAATGCCCCTGCACCAAATTCCAGCAGCTTGGGAGCAAATGTATTACCCAGAAATAGGTACACCAGCTGTAAAGGTGGCATCCTCCTGGCTCTGAAATATAGAAGAAACTGTGTACTGAACTGAGAACTGATGAAAGACTCTTTTAGTGGTGGGCTCACTGAAAGACCCAAGTTTTGTCTCTGTACATTGTCAGTGGGAAAGAAGGTTGTGGGGGAGGAGAAGTGTTCTGAAGATTTTATTCTGATTATTATAATTTATTTTTTAATTCTGTTAATAAAATTTTCTTCATACCCTTTAAAGTTTGAGCCTGCTTTGCTCTCCTAATTCTTATCTCGCAGCAGAAAATGAGTAAATAATTCTAGTAGGTGCATTGGCATTTGGCCAGCATTAGACCTACTACAGCCTGTTTTTCTTGTCTTTGCTTCTGCACATGCGAACTTTCACTTTTTCTTTAGTAAACTGCCATATTTCAACCTCCAAGATGTTTTCTGTCTTATTTTCTCTTCCTTGTCCAGATGGGAAAGGAAATGATAGAGCCACTTGGCATCCAGCCAAGGTAAACCCACCATACCCACCTAAATGACTCTATGATTCTCTGATTTTATCAAAAAAAAAGCAGCTGTAAAACTGAACATCTTTTTTGAAGAAGTTTCTCATTGCTCTAAATGTCTTAAGGAATTGTCTCCATCCTAGATACTCTGTAACTGAATCTCAGCCTTTAATTCCAAATAATTTTGGAGGTACAGCGGTAGAAATAGAGCTATCTGTCTGCCTGTGGGTAGTGATCCAGAAAAACAGAATCCCTGGGCCTTTAGAGCCTTACATCTGTACTTCCAATCCTAATAAGCTCTACACGCACCTTGCACTGTCAGTACAGTGTTGATTTTTGTTCTGGAATATTTTGTGTTCCTGCCTGGATTCTTTCTTTGTCTCCTGTTCCTTATCTGGACAGGTTTCAGCTTCTGCTGACATTGGTGGCTTTCATGACATCCAGTTTGCTTTGGTCACAGGGCCTCCCTTTACAGAACTAAACAACAGTTCAAGGTATGTTAAATGGGAGCTTGAAGCTTGTGGACTAAGGTTTCAGCAACTTTTACTACTCATGCAAAACTACTCAGACAAAATGATACATTTAAAAGAATTCAGTTAGCTAAAATTATGTTTCAATAAAATTTCTACATACATGTCATGTTAGAGAACTACTTGTGCAAGCTCTTTATTTCCTAAAAGACAATTTATTACAGTAACGCCAATGATTTAATACATTTTATATACATGTAAAATAAAAAATGAACAACATATCAATACACACTAAAATAATAACTCACAGAATCACAGAAATATTTAGGTTGGAAAAGACCTTCAAGGCCAACTACTACCTTGTCAGCTAGACCATAGCACTGTCATTCAGTCATTTCTTGAACCTCCTCCAGGGATGGTGACGCCACCATGGGTAGCCCATTCTAATGTTTAACAACACTATTAATGAAGAAATTCCTGATGTCCAAACTGAACCACCCCTCAAGCAGCTTGAGGCCATTTCCTCATGCCCTGTCTTTGGTTGCCTGGGAGAAGAAGCCAAACCCACCTGGCTGCAACCTCCTTTCACATGATTACAGAGGGTGAAAATGTCTCCCCTGAGCCTTCTTTTCTCCAGGCTAAACAATTCCCACTGACCCAGCCACTCCTCATACAACTCACTCTCTAGACCCTTCAGCAGCCCCTTTGCTGTCCTCTGGACATGCTCCAGCTCCTCAATGTCTTTCTTGCAGTAAGGGGCCCAGAACTGGACACAGAACTTCAGGCATGGCCTCACCAGTGGAATTCATCTGGTTCCATTAAGTGGGATAAATGTATAAACTAATGAAAGGCTAAATTCAGTACATCTTTGTAAGAAATTCAGAGGTTACTGGTTTTCCTAATTATCCTTGCTTGGGCAATTTCTTATTCATGTCATGCATGGAGTTTTAAATAATTTTGTATCATTAAGATAAGAAGACAATTTTTATGACTCTTAAGTCCTCTCTATTTGTGTAGCTAAGTCTATTTTTTTTGGTCCTGGGCAAGACTGTCATACTTGAAGTAAGTGACAAGGTTGTTGCTTGTCATGAAATAGTAAAGGTCTATGTTTTCTTCTCTGTGCAGAACAGTTCCCATAAGACATTTTGCAGGTTTTCATTTAAAACAGCAATAGTCCTTTTGTTTGTCTCCTTGGAATTTATTAATATTATTATTTTTCATTGTTCAATATACAGAATAATCCAAAGCAATTGGAATATATTAATATAAACAAACTGTCAAGCTGTAGACATTTTGAAGCAACATTCTGGGAATAAATTATAGATGAAATAACGTCTTGTGAATAAATCATAAATACAAGTGTGTAAACATTTGCACACACCTAGGATTTATTATATACATAAATATATGTATGCATCAGATATATATACACTAAAAACACGTTGATTTAAAAAATATTATTATCAAAAAAAATATGATGGCAGAAATAAATAATTCTGCCATCTGCTCCTTTTCTTGTTCTTTCTAAATAAAGTGTGACTAGTCACATTCTAGCAAAAGTAGTAAAAATTTCCAAGAAGGAAAGTAATTAATTTCTGATGTAAGATTCTTAGAATATCTGTTACTGAGCCAAATACTACGATTCACTAGCAAGTTTTAAAAATGTCTTGAAGTTTTTAAATTCTAGAGGTGCCTCAGAAAAAGCAGTTAAAAGGCTGAGTCCATAGTGCTTGATGACATCAATTGCAGAGATGTAACAAATTATCTAATGCCAACAGTCCTTTCTTAATTTAAATTAGGCTTTTATAGACAGCAGTTTGATTCACAAAGGCTATTCTTACTTCATTTTTGAATAATTGGATTGAGTGTGCATTGTGCTTAGTAGCCTTGGCCAAACAACAAACAACTGGACTTCCTGACCTCTCTGTGTGCATTCACACCTGACTGCCTGTGAGGTATTTCCATCTCCATTTCAGATGATGCTGCCTATAAACAAGAATATGGGTGAATTTCAAGCCCCCTACACCTTCCATCTGCCAATCCTTTGAACATATGTCCTCACCTAACATCTGTACCAAAACAGATGGGATACACTGTGGTTTGGCTGGACTATACAGCCTACAGACAAGCTGGATCCACATTCTGACTAGGATCGAGGTCCAATTTTTTTTTTCCCCAGAATTCCCAGGGAGTCTCTTCACACCTGTCTCTGATCTTGATCCAAGGGTAAGAAACAAGCCTGAGTGTGGATGAAGGCATGGATCAATGCTCAGAATGGAGAATAGGTATTTCTGTTGTGTGACCCAACACTACACTGATGAGATCTGCCAGAGGTGTTTCATTTCTTCGGCAAGGCATGAGACAACCTCATTCAACAGGAGCAGTGGATATAGGATTTTTATCTTAATATTGAAATTGCATGTGCCAGCTCTTCATGTGTCAACTTCTTTTTCACTGGCAATTGCAACAACTACAATTCGTTCAGCATCTGCAAATGTAACCAGTAACTTCAATTTGTCAGCAGAAAGTGACCTGACTTATGAAATCCAAAGCAAAATGCTCATTAGCACTCAGTAAATATAGACCATTAAGATGAGTCTCCTTCTGGCACTTCAGAGTGCATGACTCTAATTCAAGATGATCATGCTCTGCCAAAATGCCTATAAATACCATTAAAAAGATGTATACAAATGACAAAATAATAAAACAATATCTCTTGAACTTCAGAAATTATTATATGCATTAATAGATTTCATTTGTTATTTACAATTGATTCTCTCCTTTTAAAAAAGCCAACATTATTTAGATGCATTGAGTTAAGCACAATAATATCCATTTTCCATTCTGGCTATAGTCTCTATGAAAAGAACAAATCTCATAATTAGTTCATTTTCTGTTTTCAGAAAGGTAGAACTTTGCTATCATCTGAAGAATTCATTAATCTTTCTTTCACAAATACTTAAATATGTGCTGAAAAATCTTTAGCAGAAATAGACAGAGCTTCCACCTAAATTTAATATAAAGCCACTAAAAATACTAAGACAAATTAAAAAATTATATTTCTATTAGCATTTTTCTTAGTTTGATTCTCTTAAAGGTTAACACAATCCCTGTGCATAGGGATATCTGGAGTGCAATTTTGCTAACAACTGTACTGCCTTTTCCTCTTTCTGGTGTTCTTCAGCAAGCTCCCTGTCAACGTCATCAGATGGTCTTGCACAAAAGCCAGACAAGAGGGGTTCTTGGCAGTTACATAATCCATATGTCAAGGCATGGAATTTTTTTTTTTAAGTAATGGGCTGTGTCTACATACCCAAAAATCCAATTTTTGTCACTAATCAAGTATTTTGCTGGAGTAAGAGGAAAGCTAAGCAGCTGACTACATGCTCAGCATGGACTCTGCTTCCTAATTTTTGTCTCTGCTGTCAGAGGACTTTTTAAAAAAAAATTTGCCAGTTTATTTCTTTGTGTATTTTGTAAATAAAGTCTTTCACTAGTTCCTAATGAGATCCATATGCAAGTCATTCAAAGGGTTATAGCCTCATGGCCGCATGTGATTCAAAGCACACTGGCCAAAGAACCATTCACAGAACATTAATCAGAAATTAGAACTAAACTAAACTTTTCTACATAAAAACAGTGAATTATTATTGGCTGCTTTTCAGCAAATAGCAGGCTTATATTCCTCTTGACAGAGATTACCTATCCATCTGGCCACATGGATGCCTGCTCTCTCATTACTGCTTTGATAGGAGTTTTGATTTCCTCACAGTAAAGTTGTGCCTCCCCATTTAAAGTTAGAGTGGTCTTCCCAAAATCCAATAGTATCCAGTAATGGCTGGGAATTTGGTTGTTACTGACTCATCTAGGCAGATCATGGACAAAACTCTACATTTTGTTTTTTATTATCTTGAAGATTTCATTCTGGTTTTACTAAGGCTTCAACTAATCTTATTTCATAAAAAAGGGCATACTAGTAGCTGTTATTAACTCATGTTAAAAACTAAAACAAAAGAATTCTTTTGTTATTTATAAATTATTTGAAAACTCAAATGTATGTGTTCAATATATAGAAAAAAATTTCAATGGATGCAGGTATTGAAATGTTTAGAGCTTGAAGCAGAAAGAAAACTAGGAATAAAAGCATTTGTCATCATCTTAACTCTTTCCTAGTATCCCTGAACACTTCTTTTCAAGCAGGAGACATTTTACTTGACACAGTATCTTGAGATATATATTCATATTTCTTCTACTCTGATGCAAGCATTGAGTCGACATCAGAAATCTAAAATGCATGGCAATAATTGGGCTCAGGCATCCACCTGATCATCTTAAGGGGTCTGTGAATCAGGATAGCATTATGTAAACCAAAGAAAAGATATGAATACAGTTTTGTTTTGTTTAATCCTGTTCTGAAATAAAGACTATTAGGAAGACTATATACATAAAAGAGAATCCTTTATTTGAACCCAAGTAGTTTTTTCAAAACACATTAGCTGGTAAAATTTTGGCCTCTTTTTTAACACATACATGCAATTGAACAAAATAATTGCTTCAAATAACAGCTTCCCACATTACCTTTAGCTTCAATTGGGCTTTCTCACCATGGCACACTAGGTCCATTTTTGTGAATTGGATGAGAACAGAGTTCAGTTGCTGTCTCTTCAGGAATGGAGGGACAAATTTGTCTCAACTGTTTCCAGGTGGTCCTCCAGTTAGTGCTTTTTCAACCCTTTTTTTCCTTTCAGAAAATCTGTTTTCTTTAAATGAAAGGACAGACAAAAGAGCAAAGAAACAAGAAGGACTTTTCTTCTGTAATTTCCTTCCAGAAATCGATCCAGTCATTTTCTCCCAGACACAATTCAGAGCTAAAAATGACACATAACCTGTGCATAAGAAATGTGGCACTTTTAGTATTAGTCCAATTTCTACTCCAGAACTGCACAACATTTTTTTCTCAAAGGATGTGCAAAAGAGCTCCTCTTAGCTGCAGTGAACTTATCCCCTCTTCTCCATTTGAAGGAGAAAGCACTTCTATCTTCTATAGGTGGTTTCTTTTTATTAATAGTCAATTTGATGATTATTGACTTGATGTCTTGCAAATAATGATAATAGCTTTCAATCCTTTTGATGTCACTTTGGAGGCTGTAGTTGAACAATTTGCTATAAGTGGAAGGCTCAGTTCAGTTGCTCATACATTGGAGCATGTCATGGGGTTCACACAATGAAGATAAAAGCAAAGTCAAGATTTCATAAAAAATACCATTAGCTACCTCCAAAGCAAAAAAAATTTCAAGCACATTACCATGATTTTGAAAGAATTTTGAAATAATTTTGAAATTTACCATTTATAAATGTAAAAACTTAAGCAAACACTTTACTGTGAATAAACAAGAGAAGGCAGTGTTTTCATTAATAGTTTTGTGGTGTCCTGCACCATTCTGTGGTCTCCTACATGGACCCTCAGAAGTTCTTCTAGTTTGTTCTCTCTCTCAAGGATAAAAGAGAGGCAGCTTAGTCCTTACTAACATCACTTGGCTCAGTTCTTCTTAAATGCATTCTGAGACTGAGACTCCCAGTCAAGCTAGTCTCCTACTTCTCTGTTCTTTCTGTTGCAAAGCTTTGCTTGTGTAAAATCAAATATCTCCAGCTGCTCTTTAAGCCTTTTTACTACATGCTGTCTTCCCAGTGAACAAAGAGAGCACTTTCCTATTTGTTTTTTGTATACTCAGAGTAATTTGCCAAACCTATACTCAGAGTCCATTGAAAAACCTGCTACAGTTTTGCCTCTCTGGGTTAAATACACTTCTTCTCTCCTCCTCCATGTAAATTTTTTTCAGCAAAAGACATAAAAGTGTGCATTGCTGCTTTGCTGAAATCCTCACTATACCAATTGTAAGACTCTAGCTGTAGCCTGTTTTTGCTGGGTTAAATTGGAAGTATTGTAACTGATGCCTCCAGTTGGAATGTCCTAGATTGGCTTAGCTAAATACCTTTCTACTTGTCCTCTTTTCATCTCTTTAGGTATAAGCATATCTTTGTGCCGCCATTAATAACCACTCATGTAATTGATAAGAATTCCCCAAATGTCAGCTGTAATTCCGGAGCACATTGAAGGTTGTTAGACAAGTCATCAGGCACAAGAAAGCCCACAAGTTTATTGTGAATTGACTCATGGATTTCACAGAGGGCTATTGCAGTTCTAAAACTGCAATAGAATTCTTTCCCATTATCAGTCTTCAGTTCAAGTTCAATTAGTATTCTAGTAGTCTTAAATAAAATAGTTCTCTACTTGTTTGTGTGAATAGTCCAATTTTTGAATCCATTCTGTTGACAGATTTAACTAAAATAGCAATGAATTCCAACTATCTAACATCTATGGAGAAAAATGTAAAGTTCATGGAAACCATGGGATAAAGACACAGGAAGCCAATTTCTTTGTGGGAATTTTAATAGTGGTAATTTTAATAGTAAGACTGAGACCATAGGGAGCTCATGCACTTCTGACATCACAAACACTTCTGACGGGGTTAATTTCAATCTGTCATGGTAGTTAGTAATTGAGTCTCAGTGTAATTAGAAGTAATAGCTTGTGTCAACAATACTTCTCAGAAACACAGATTTACATAGTAAGACCTCATGGTATGTACAGTTTAATTGAGCCATGACTGTAGGAGAAGCTGAATATTCCAGTTGGTATGCTGACTGATAAGGACCCCCTTTACAAAAAATTCCCCTAAAGAATAATTTTAAAAATTAGTCCTTTCATATTAATTTGTAAGTCAGGACTGAAACAACGTAAATACTTGTCTCTTTTGTTGACCTTTTGTTGTGGAAAGTGGAATCAAAAAAATAAGCTTTTCCAAAAATTGCAACAGATACAGAGCATTGAACTATGCAATGTGGACATTTCTCCATGAAACATTTACATTTCATTGCCCTGTTTTTAGGTCCAGTTTGTGTATGTTTAAAACAGAGGTGAAAGTACACAGAACAAATAATTAGAGCTGTAATTTTCAGCTGTAGGTTAATCAGTCAGAATATGGATATAAAACATGGCATGTGATCATGATAAAGCAAATGAAATCCTAGAATGTATGAAGGGAAGTATTACTGCTAGAGATAAGGAAGTGTCAGTGCAATTAGACGAGGCACTGGTAAGACTTCCTCTGCAATAATGCACACACTCTTCTGATAGCCCATGTTTAAGAAAGATTAATTAAACTGCAATAGTTGCAGAGAAGGGCTGCTAAGATGATCAGGGAAAAAAGAGCTTATCTTGTAAGAGTAGACTAAAATAACTTAATGGAGTCTGATAGGGTATATCATTGCTCTCTATAAATACTTCTGAGGTAGATAAATGCTAAAGAAGGAGAAAGCTATTTAAACTAAAAGACAAGGTTGACACAAGAACAAATGGGTATAAATGGGAAAAGTTCGGCAGGAAATTACAAGAAAGAGTGAGGTTCTGGAAGAATAAACCTTACTAGTTTAAATGTGAGACAGGACAAGTACAAAAATGTTTCAGTAAAGATAGGAAGGAAGTTGTCAAGATGACTAAGAAATTCCTTTCTGCTCTCTTCTCAAATCTCACTTGTATGACCACCTGTATCTTCCATATAAAGTACTCAAAAAAACAACTAGAATGCTGTTGGTTTATTGGTAAATAATAAAAGACTGTCACTATTGATTAGTTTGGTAATTCAAAATGCAATGTATATCAAACTTCAGATTAATGATACATAGAAAACCTACTAAGTCTGAAGTCCGTGCTTAACTTGCCTCTTTACCTCTGTAAAAGCTGACAATAAAATTGGTGCTTTCAAGGGTATTCTATCTTAGTGTTTCTGCAGCAACAGAATTGTGTAACTGGGAATCTTGAGAGCAAAGAAAGGGGAGCCAGAGCTAAATAATTTCTTTCCTCCATTTAGGGAAAATTTTGCCAAAAAAACCAACCTAGCAAGAGATTTAAAATTCAGTACCTCCTGCAAAGATATGTTCAACCCCTTCAGACTTTCTTTTTTGCTATTATCATTTGATATTTTTTCAGTCCTTTTCCTTACACCTTACACAAACTTTTTTCTTGGATTCCTTCTATATCCAACACTTGCCCACATTTTTCCCTACTAATTTATTTACCTTTGGGTTTAAGTCCTTTATTCTTTTCTTTTTTTAATTCCAAAGTATATTTTGGGACTTGCATTTGCCTTTTTCCCACCTTTTTGTTAAACAGTTTTTACACCTAAAACAATTTTGTTTAGTCAGACTGTTAATTCCTTGGAATGAGTACAGTCCACTGCTGTGAATGTTGTATTTCCCGAATCAAAGGCATCCAAGTTTACCCTAACAATCAAGCTTGACAGGGCTGTAGTTATTTATATGAATTGATAAAATATTTTGGAGCAGCTCAACTGAATGAAATCAGCCTGTTCTTTTCTCACTTGCTCATTTTCTTCTTTCCTTGGTTATAAATCTTATGGTACCTTCTGAGATGTGAGAATCTGTACCTTAAAACCACCAACGTACAAGTGAGATTTTGGGTATCTGTAAATAATCTAGAGCATAAAATTACTTTGTCCTTAAAAAGGGGTTCATGACAAAAGACTGAAAAAAGAGTAATGTGCAGGTCCAGTTAATAGTCCAAACAAAATAATTTATTTTTTTCAGATATATCTTTTGACAACCACTTATGGAAAATTCTGTGTCTGTTGACCAGGGTGCTTTTTGTTAGGTTTGTTTTTATGTTCCAGTTTGTTATCATGACCATTTGTTGTTGTGAGTTCACCCTGACCTGGTGACCAAGTGCCCACCAAGCTGCTTGATCACTTCTCCTCCATCAACAAGACAGTGGGGAGATAGAAAAAAAAACCAACCAAAAAACAACAAAAAGATTATTGGTTAGGTTCAAGACAAGGAGACCACATACCAATTACCAACACAGGCAAACCTGACCTGACTTGAGGAAAAATAATTTAATTTATTGGCATAGCATAATAAGAACAAATCTAAAAACTCCTTAAACCCACGTCTCCCTCTTTCCCAGACACACTTTCACTCAGAACTTTTCTATACATCATCTTCCACCTGAGCAGGCCAGCGAGACGGGGAATGGGAATGTGGTCAGGTCATTATACCTTCTCTCTGATACTCCTTTCTCCTCACACTTTTTCCCTGCTCCTGCTAGGGACTCTTCCCACAGAATACAGTCATTCATGACTTCCAACAAGGGTCCTTTCCACCAGCTGCCTTTCTTCATGAACTGGTACAGCATGGGTATTTTTTCACGGGATAGTCTTTCAGGGGATGGAATGCTCATTTGTGGGTATCCCATAGGGTTGCAGGTCCATACAGAAAACCTGTTTCTGCACGGGTGTCTTTCTCCATGGGTCACAGGTCCTCTCTATGTCCTGCTCCAGCATGGGCTTCCCCTGCTGCAGCTTTATTTCAGGGTTGCTCTGGCATGAAGGCTTCCACAGACCACAGTGTGGATATCTCTTCCACTGTGGACCTTCATGAGTTGCAGGGGGGTCAGCATGTGTCACCACAGTCTTCACCACAGACTCAGGTGAGAAACTCTTCTCCAGTTCCTTGAGCACTTTCTTCCCACTTCTTCTCTGGCCTTGATGTTGTTAGAGCTTTTTCTCACACATTTTCTCAGTCCTTTCTTTTCTGCAGTGTTGTTTTACCCTTCTTAAATGTGTTATCACAGAAGTCCTACCTCTGTCACTGATGTGCTCAGCTTTGGCCAGTGGTAAGCCCATCTTGTAACCATCTGGAAATGGCTCTGTCCAACACACTGACAACTTCTGATGTCTTCTCACAAAAGCCACACCTGAAGCCCCCTGATACCAAAACCTTGCCACATGAACCAAACACAGCAATATATTAAAAACTCATATGTTTAGTATTGATTCTCAGGAAGCACACATAACACTGTCTAGAATTTCAAATGCAAAACTCCTTTTTTTTTTTCTTCTAACATTTAAGACATATCTATTTGCAGTTGAATATTGGTAAAATAGACTAACTACACCATAGCATATACGCTGTAAAGTTCAGCATTTAAAGTTTATCAAAAAATACAAAAAGAAAATATACCCCACCAGAGAGCAGATCATGGGTCTGTGTGGCATATAATTTATTCCACTGTCAGTCCAGTCCAGATTCAACCCAGTAGACGTAAATGTACATCTGGAAAAGAACAAAACCAGTGCAAGTTTATATGACATTTCCCTGGAGTATTTCCCTGTCATTTTCTGGTATTTCAGCTCAGGGACATTACTGAGCCATGTGATTTGCCTGATATTTGTGATTTGCCTACTTTGTGACCCTCAGTATAATCCTCTTTCAGGCACTTTGCCAATCTTCCTTTAACCTACACACAGTTTTATACACACACAGTCCTTTGATACAGGGTACCTGTTATGAGGTAATTAAAATTGTTAGAGAGATACCTCTGCCCAAATTAAGATGCACATGAGACCATATGCTGAAGTCAACAGTATGGATGTTATTTAACAGTTAATATGAAGCAGACAGAGACGGAGAGAAATAAATAGAAAGAGAGGGCAAGGGAAGAGAGAAAACGAGTCACAGAAACAGATTAAGTAGAAAATTTCACCAGTCCATGGATCCCCCTGGCATCCAGTTGATCCTCTTCTGGTTTTGGTGGTGAAGGTCACACGAAATGGAGAGTTCAATGGATGCATTTGGGCCAGGTAGGAATGCCAAGGTACTTTCCCTGGAGGGCGGAACAGTTTTACACTGTCTTTTGCAGCAGGCTCTGTATCTGTTGTATCACTTAACGCCACACACAGTGCTCTGGTGCAAGGCCTCAGGAATGAATCTGGGGAGGGCATGTTGGGGGTCTTTGATGGTTTATGACACCTCCTCAGCTGCCTCTTACATGAATGTCCCGTGTGTATGCGGCCTTCCCAGGGTGAGGGAGTTTCACAACTAGTGACAGGTCACCAGTCTGATGTCACCCCATTCACTACAACCCTTTGTGCTCAACCCATGAGCTCATAGCTCACATGTACGATGCGCTTATCCAGTTGACAACTGGACATTTTGTCTATAGATACAGTATCAAAAGCCTGACTGAAATCTAAAAATACTGCTTCAGCTGGCTTCTCTTGATCAACTAGATGGGTTACCTTGTCATAAAAGGAAATAAGTTTGACAAGCAGAACTTTCCCCTTATGAAGCCATGCTGGCTGTGACCAGTGACTGCATTGTCCTTCATTTGTTTTTCAGTACCTCCCAGGATAATCTTCTCAAGGATAATCTTCTTTACTGTGGCTCAGTACTTTACATAGTCTTTTTAATGTATCACTTTTCAAGACATATTATCAATATTTGGCCTTTTAAAAAATCAACCACTCAATTACATCCCTATATTCACATTAAAAGAATATTTAGGAAATAGAAAATTTCTTCACCCTGCTCATCAGAATGTGCTGGAGTAAAATAGATTGGACTCCTATCTAGCATTTTGTTCCCAGATATCTTCCAGCTCTGTTTTGGTCAAGAATGAGGAAAGCAATAAGGCCTTTGGTTACCTTTCTTTTAACAGAAGACTTGAATTATATTATTGTAATGTCATCCATAATTAACTTTAAATCATCTAAAATTCTAAAATTTAAAAAAAAAACCCAAACAACTAATGCTGATTCAAACTATTAGGATAAACTTTCCCGTCTTCTCTAAACAATCCTTCATAATTCCATACTAAGAAATAAGCTAAATTAACTACATCAGAAAGTCACTTCAGAATGAGAATTCATTAAAGACAGTGACAACTTAGTAGGAGACAATGCACCACTCATTTCAAAATCTACTGAGAAGCCTTACTTGATCAAAAAGTTTGTTTACATGAGGAATGGGTAATTTAATTATCTATCTTCCTGACAAAAGGCATCCTTGTTGACTAGTGATGTAGGCATTAGAGTAAGTGAAATAAAAATTCCTTATATGCTAACAGCCCCACATCAAAGAGACTTTGCCTTATAAATAAACACTGAAAAGTCACAAGCCAAACAAGCAAACAGGCAAAGGTTGAAAGACAAAAGAGGACATCTGCCAAAAATCTCATTTTCCTGGCATTGATTTTGCTGAAGTATAGCCTTCCTCCACTGTGCTGAAGGAAAACATTTACCTTCGCAATATTGTTTGAAGTGCATATATTAACTTTTCAGAAGTCTGAAACAAGGCAATGTAAGTTGTTCCAAGAAAGTGCTGTCTTTTTCCTTGTTGCTGCAGTCAATTGTCTATCCCACCACCTGGAAGCCACATCCTTAGTGAGCAGAGGACTGCTGGCAACTACTTCAAATCTGGAAATGGACTGAGCTATTTCTTAATTATTTTTCATGATCAATCCTCACAACCTCTTCCTTGCCCGTACTGTAGCTGACAGAGCACTGGTGAATTGTTTGTGAACCTTGCCTCAACAGATATCCCATCTTCCAAATCAAATATTCCATTGACCACAGCATGGAGATGTTAATGAGATGAAGAATATGATGGGCAAAGAAAGTTTTAAAGAGGCAAAAAAATGTGGGATAGAGCTGAGAAATGTGCTGTGTTCAAATGTACAAAAGGTAACATTACACGGTGGAATGAAGGAGTAGGAAGTTCTCAGGTAAGTAAAATCAGTGAGGTTTGGAAATATTACAGAATCCTGGACTCAAATAATGTCTAAAGGAGAAGAACCAAAAATTTTCTTGCAAGACATTCCCAGAAGGAGAAAAGGCAGGAACCTTCTGTGGAATTTGGAAAGTGAGATGGAAGAAAGAAAATAGAGGAAAAGCTTGGTGTATTCCTTCTGGGATCTCTGCCGAAATTATTCAGTAGCCTTAATCTTCAGTTTAAGAGGAATGCTTTACTATTTTTCTTGCTGTGTGTCTTTGTCAGAATTATTCTTCCTTTGCCTTTATAATCAAAAGGAGTTTTTTTGCAAAAACCTCTGATGTTTTAAAGCCAAACAGCCAGCTCTCTATGGATTACGGCTGATCAGTAGAATTCACAATCTGTTTTTGTTCTGTGGAGGGACCAGAGGAGTTGCTTCGAGGTACACACACATCACACAAATGACAATGTTCCCTCACCATACAGTAGCTTCTGCTGTAACTGGCACAGCTATGGAACACAGCATTTGGTCCTCTCGCAAAGGGAGCAATTTCACACAATCTATGGATGTTGCCAAGGAATACTTCACTTTCAGAATGCCAACATGAATCTGAAAGTCACCAAGCAAGTATTTATGCAGTTCAAAAAATTAATTATTTGGATGAAAAATCATAAAATAAGTATATAAGCAAGCGAATATAATCTCTGCATTTAAATGAATTTCTGATGGTTTTAAAAATATTTTAGAAGCATTTAAGTATGATTAAATTACATCAAGTATGGAATAATACAGTAAAATACAGATAAAAGCAGTAGCCAAATAGTGCTTGTTACATTTGGTAAGGGAAGAAACATAACACAAACAAGTTTACAGAGTTGGTTTTTTTTAATCTGGGAGGGTTTTGTGCAAAATTGGACAATATTTTATTTTTGTGCATTCAGCATGTGAGGAAGTTAGCTTTGCCTGTTGAAATTTCCCTGGAAATAATGCCAGTATCAGCAAGCATTTGATTTTTCAAAGATCTTTTTTCACTTCATAATGAAAAGTTGCCTAAGGGGGTGATCCATAAAACATAAATAAGAAGTTATTTTGTGCAAATGCAGCATTTATACTTTCTGCATAATGTAAACATTACCTTTTGGTGGATATATTTTAATATTCTCCTAATATCTTTTAAATTAGTTTTGTGTTATGGTTTTGATTGAGTTTTGGGGGTTTTTTGCAGGAATATTTGGTAGCTGCTTAATTCTGAGAAAGAACAAGATAAAATAGTATTTTGGGGGATAAAGATTAAAAAATATAGATGACATTTGAAACAAAATGTTACATGCTAATTATGACATTGCTTATAAACAATTGCATTACAAATGCAAAATAAATGTTTAATAATAGACTGTGCATGGTAGGAAGGACAAAGATCGAATACTAAGGGAAGCAACAAAGGGGTTAAGGCCTAATCTTTGTCATAGCTCTGCTTTCTTATTTCTTTCTTTATATTGTTTTTCCAATTGGTGCATCTGTCTAATTGCAAACAGCTGCTGGCAGGATAACAGATTTAGCTGTACTTTAGCAATGCAATGGAAAATCCTTATATCTTTAGCTTCAATAATCAGCATATCCTCATTCAAGTAAACTTTCAGTGGGTTAGGCTTTTGATCTGTTTTAAGAAGCCCTAGTATAATTCAAGACAATGAAAATTGTGATTTAAAAGTTTCACAGTATTCAAAGAACAACTTGTGTCAGTCTCATTTTCTTTTTCACATACTGCAATATCTGAAAACAATTCCTATTTTAAGCACTGATGACATGCTTGTGTCTCATCTTTNCAGTTCAGATGTAGTCCCGGCATGCTTAATATTTCAGTTATTCTGAAAGCATGAAGCAAATATCTGAAAATACTTTATACTCCAGAATGGCCACATACTATATTAGAATTGAATTCTCTTCATAAATCTGCTAATTCCTCTTACTGCTTTAAAGGTATTTAAGACTATCACCTCCTACCCTTTATTACAAAGAAGAAACTTTCTCTCAATAGGCTGAATGGGATCTTGGAGTGTTACGTCTATCTGTAATCCTCTTACTGCTGATACAGTAATGAATGCATTTACTGTGCACAGATATTATAAAGTATTGCTAAATAAGGTGACTGGTTACACAGGAGGTCAATGTCCAAACTTGAAAGCACATATCAATTCCATTAATTTATTGGAAAAATTAATTTCACAATCCTTCCTCTGAATTACCTTTAGAGTGCTGTTTCATTTAAAAATTTCCAAAGATACTGTGCTGTCTTGCAGGTCACACTTACAATTTGATGCTTGAGCAATGCTAAGGTACATTAGATCTGCAAATGAATGGGTTTCATGACAGACAGGCTAATACAAAAAAATGAGGTTGCTATACAAATATTGCTTTACACCACAAGTTTCATAAGACAGAACTCAAAGTTGAGCACATTGGAAAGGACCATCTGGGCCACTTACAGGCATCAACTAACAGTGAAAGAAAGAAAGAAACTACTATTCAGTCTACATTCCTGGACCTGTGTAGGGCAAGAGAGAATTAACTTTGCAGTCTATATTGAAAGTTCAGCATCTGAACTTTCAACTGGAATAGGGATGGATGGGAAGAAAAAGGATCTATAATTTCTACAGGAGTTAGGCAATCATAGAAATTTCTTTCTTGAATTCATGTTTATGTATTGACTGACTGTGTGTTGTGGTTTAACCTGGCAAGCAGCTAAACACCACAGAGCTGTTTGCTCAGTTTCCCCCAACAGCATAGGGAAAAGAACTGAAAAAAGTAAAACTCATGGGTTGAGATGGAGAGAGTTTAATGGCACAGAAAACAAAGGGAAAATACAAATCCAAAACACAACACTGTACATCTACTAGATAAAAAATTAACTCTACCTCAGCTGAAACCAGGATTCTGCAGTATATATTAGGTGCAGGATGAGAAAGGTAACCATCAAAAACCCACACTTCCTTGAGGTAGAATCTACACCCAGAATGAAATGCATTATCACTGTTTTTTCAGAGTCCTGTTTTTAGAATTTTATAGTGTTGTTGTTATAAATTCTGTCCATTTGCTTGGCCCAGAAATTATGAGATTTAAAAAAATGCCAAGTATTTCTTCCCAGTGGACGTATGCAGAATACATTAAATTTTGCACTCTGACTAGTGGTTCTGAACTTTCTGCTGCAATCTTTTTGCTAATAACATTGGCAAAAAAGCTAGTTTGGAACTGTGGTTTCAATATGTCCTCAATTCTTATTAAAGCTGTGTAGGAAAACTAAAAATAACTCCTGAAGACAGGAATGAAAAATGTCAATTCAAGAAATAGGGTAACAAGGCTTTTATTAGCTAGCTCAAGCACAGTCTAGAAAAAGCATAAGAGACAGTACCGTCCACAACAAATGTGCATTTAGAGATTGTGTAAAAAACGTACTCTGTGCTTAAGCAGTATGGCTTGATTTGCTTACCAGTGTACCTTCATTTTGTCATCAATGCTGGTGCTGTAATCCCTGTTACATGCTTTGTAGGGAAATAACCCTTGTGCCAGGCTAAAACTGGGAAGGCAATAAAGAGCATTTCTGCACTGGACATATTCTCTCTGGTATTCACAATCGCACAGATACACAGTCCAGGATTATTGTGAATTCCTGAGTCGCATTCAAAGCTGCCAGGCTGCTCACATCTGCCTATGTTTATTTGTAATTGCTTTCCTGAACAATATCATCTAGGTAAGGAAATGGGGGCAAGCGGGGGGTTGACAGTCAACAGCTTTGCTGATAAATACATCAGGTGTGTATTTAATATCATTTCTGTAGTCCAGACAGCTAACTTCCCTAATGTAAAGTGGAACACATAGGATAGATTCAAAAAGCAGCACCATCTTTCAGTGTAATAAAACTATTAATATTTTCAGAGACTCTGAAGGAATAAAAATCTTCAACTGAAATATGCCTTTTTGTCCCTTTCAAATCTAGAGTTCATACCCTTTTTGTTGTTGAATTCACAATCTCTTGTTTATTAGTGTGCTTATTGAGTATGGTCTTATCATCTCAATTTGACATCTACTCTCCCAGAAGCCAGTTCTGTAATTTATTCCTAGTTTATTCCTTGCTCAAGAAGCATTCATCTTTGAAAAATAACTGAAGTCATTTTCTACTTCGCAATCAACTATAGCTAAGCCTATAGTGCTACAGCATATATACAATTATACAACATATACACAGTGCTTTAGCAAAAACCTCACCAAGACATTTTTATGAGTATATATTCAAGTAGAAAAACAAATAATTTGGGTTTTTTTCTTTTGCCCTAAACCTAGGTGTTGTAGTCTGTCTAGCAGAGTGTCTACACTTTGTGCACACTACAAATAAATCATTCAATATGTGGTTGAAGACAGCTGGATGTGTTTAGTAAGATATTCAAATTTAAGTTTAACCTTCTGTATGGTATAGAAAATAAATAAGGCTTTTTCCCTTCTGGCAGAAGCTTTGGAGTTTTTTTGTAAGTTGGCAAAATTTGTCCAACTGAGTGGAAAACAAGTGCAGAGACAAGGAGTTGATGTCTTCCTGGAAAGTAAACTTCTCCATGCAATTTTTGGCTGAACAGTAGAGATTGTCTGGAGATTCAGGTAAGATTGTCAGTCTGCTCTTTTCGAAGAGATATCCTCTATTTCATTCCATTTCTTGAAAGACCATTTCTTAGTGCAGCTGACTTTTGCAAAGGCCGATCAATACCTAACTCTGCAGCTGGTAAGATTCAGGTAGCATATGAAAGGTTCAGAGTAGTATTTTACTGGTGAGAAACCAGTGAAATGAAAATGGGCTGAATATTATTTCCCTTTTAACTGTATTTAGGGCAGTGACTTGTTTGGTTTGGGTGTTTTTGTTGTTGTTGTGTAGTTGTTGTTGTTTTCACCCCTTTAAAACAGAACTTTCTACTATCTTGTATTTCCCATTTCTCCAGAAGACTGTTTTTAGGTCTTTTTTGTTTCGAGCTAAATCTCTGGAACAACAACTTTCACGTTTTTACTTCTCCATTAATTACAGCAGTGCTGCTTCTGCCCAGTCCTTGCAAATATTGCATTAGTATTTTGAAGTTTATTGGAAGGTATTAGAAAGGGTTTGGAGGTCTATGACATGTGATATTACATAGGATGTATGTTGAATCTCCATTGTTTAAGGACTCTAGTCATACCACTCTCTTCCAGTCTTCATGTCTGAGAAGTAGCATTTTCTTTCATAGTCTATGTATATGTCTCAGAGCACATCCATATAAACCGAAATTATGCATGACCAAATGACAGAAAGTTTCACGGGTAAAAAATAATCTGTGTTCAGAGACACTTACCTACATTTCTCACTCAGATGGAAATACAGATTTTTTAGCCAAATGTAGTTATATCAGTATAGACTTTCCAAAGACATATTATTGAATTTTATAAACAATTGGTTGAAAATATTGGGTCTGTTTGAGGTAGTAATAATAATAAATAGGGGAATAATTTTTAATTATTTATTTTCTGTTCTCAGCAGTTAACAAACTCACTAGATTTGTTTCTGCTACATGACTCAATGATCAAAAACATAGCAGGGAGAAATAAAGTCTCCTTATTTCAAGTATTTTATGCTTCTCTTCCAAATTATCAATGTTATGACTAAAATTCTACCTAAGTATGTCTTGATATGTTTGGGAATGGCTGCTTTCAAAAAAGATGTGTTAACAGGACTATTCACTACATATTATGCATGATTTTCTCTGTGTTATTCATATGTCTCCATTTCAAATACTTCAGTATTCCAAAGGGGAAAAATTAAAAAGAATGTATAAAATTTAATTTTGTATAGAATCCTGTTCTTTGACAAGAATTATACTTAGCACTGATCTCAGTGCTTTCACAGTAATACAGGGAGGATTTGTTAGCACTAAAAACATTGAACTGAAGCTTGAAAGTAGAAATATTTTCTAAAAGATTTAAGAAAATCAAATTTAACCTACAAAATTCAAAATAATAAAAAAGGACATCTGCAGCATTATGAAGATCATAACAACTTCCAATATATCCCTCTTCCTGAAAAGAAATACCAATGAAAAATTTTACTCTACTGAATGCGTCTGTCAAAATGGAGGATTTGAGAAGCTGACAATTTGCAACTTGTTTGTACAAGTGTGAAGTCATTACTGGTGTATACACTCACATATCTAAATCTGTTCCATACTGTCACTGAAAATCTGGATTTTCTACCATGAGATCAGTGCATTTCAAAAGCTGATCATTTTGGAAAGTAGAAAGCAGCACTTCAAATGGAGCAGACACAAAGATGTTGTCAGGCTTTAGGAACATAAGTGCATCAACCAATATAATTAAATTTGATGATCATTATGGTAACACCCTCCTGAGAAACTCTTTAGCATGGTATAATTTCATTCTTTTGTCTGTCAGGTATGACTGCAGCCTGACAGCTTAGTTAGATTATTACATTTGTGACCAAAAATAGCCCATAGTAGCTGTCAGTCTTATTCTCTGTGAAAGTCAATATAATAAAATCATAAAAGCCAGGCCTAGAATGATAAAATGATAGAATGGCTTGGCTTGGAAGGGACCTTAAAGATCTTTTGATTCCAATACTCCTGCCATGGACAGGAACATCTGCCACTAGACCAGGTAGCTTGGAATTCCATCCAACCTGGCCATGAACTCTTTCCAGGACGAGGCATTCAAAATTTCTTTGGGTAACCTCTTCCAATGCCTCTTTATGCACACAGTAAAGAATTCCTTTCTAATATCTAATATAGACCTATTCTCTTTAAGTTTGAAGTCATTCCCCCTTGTCCTGTCACCACATGCTCTTGTAAAAAGTTTGGCTTCATCCTTCTTGTAGGCTCCTATCAGGTACTGGAAGGCCACAATTAGGTCACCTCAAAGCCTTCTCTCTTCCAGGCTAAACAATTCCAATTCTCCCTAGCCTTTCCCCACTGGAGAGGTACTTCAATTCTCTAACCATAATAGTTAGGCCTCCCCTGGACTCAGTCCAACAGGTCGACGTCCTTCCTCAGATGGGGTCCCAGAGCTGGATGCAGCACTTCCAGGTAGAGTCTCACCAGAGTGAAGCAGTGGGGCAGAATCTCCTTCCCTGACCACTTGTGACACCACGTGTCCCAGACATCCATCTCCATGAGCCATTGCCCACTGGATGACTATCCAACAAATTTCTTATCCATCTAACACTCCACCTATCAAATCCATCTCTCTCCTGTTCAGAGAGAAGAATGTCATGGGGGATCATGTCAAAGACTTTACAGAGACACAGATAAATTATGTCTGTAGGTCTGAATACCCTTTCTGAAAAGGAATCTGAACTGACAATACTTAGAGAAGAATAAGAAAATAGGTTCCAGAAAGCAATTTGGATATGGCTGCAGGCTGCTTCTTCTCTGCTTTTGCTGCTTTTGGTTTTCACAGTCTACAGCCAGGGTCCTGTTTGCTGCTCACATTTAACCAGAAGTATGGACATGCATACTTCTGGCATGTTTATTATTGGCTGAATCACACAGTTTCCACTCAGTCTGGTTTTCACTGTCAGAAGCTCACTTGAAGCTTTCCACCACAATTTTCCTTACTGGATTTCCAAGAGCCTGAAAAAGGTTGTGGAGGAAATGCTCTGACAGATCTCATTACACCATGGGACTTGCCAGCATACCTCTGACAATCCTTAGTAACAACTCCTGAATCCTACTAGTCTGAGAAAGGATAATTGAACTCATTCAGAGCCAGCTCTGCTTCTACCAGAAACAGTACAGAAGCTTTTTACAATGAAGTAACAGCTGACAGTAAGACTAAGAAGCCCCTGATGTAAGAAGTCTATAATATGTATATAATTACATGGATTGCTTTGACACTTGCCATACATTACAATGGTAAGAAATACTGTATTATACTTTATTCCATACATTCAATTTCCCTTTTGGTTATCATTAGGTAGTTAAATCTTTAGAAAAAATGTTTGGTGTTACAACATGAATAGACCATGAATGTAATATGTCTTTTTAACTGAAGTTTATTTTAACTGCATTAGCTTTAATTGAAGAAATAAAAATGTTTGATTCTGTAATTGCTGAATTCCTTCAGGGAAATAAGGACTTCAGCCATTTGCAGTCCCATGCATGCAGGGTAGAAAATGCTTTAAGGTCATGACTCCTCCTGAAAAATGTAGCCTAGCTTCAATAAAATTTTTGCAGTGTTAGAAACCTATTAATTAGTTTTTTCCAATCCATACCTTGAATTCAGCAGTGTGATATGCTCGATATATTCTGACATTCAAAAATACCTTTATGATTTTGCTGTGTGAAAAAGCAAAATGAAAAATTATTCTTTCAATCTTTAATTTTCACATGGTTGTTTAAAACCATCTGGAAATTAAACTCCAAGAAAATGGCTCCCCTTTCCCTTACTCCCTCTGGCAGAAACTGTGGGTACAGATAACAATTTACTGAAAAAAAAACAGCAATGGAATAAGAAATCGATAGTGACAGCAACAATATTAGTAACAAAAGTATGCAAAAGAGAGGGTCATTTGTACACAAAATGTCCTCACCACCTTGGCTCAGTTTGGCATGGCCGCTGACACAAAGACAAGATGGCAGATGTTTCCACATCCCTGCAGTGACACACAGTTTTTCCCGAGGCAAAGACAAGATGGTGGACATTTCACACCTAGCACCACATGGCCTCCCACGACAACGAAAAAGTAGTGATGGACAAATCCCCACAAAACCCGTATTGTCTGCTACATGTCACCCACTCCTGGACCACTTATTCCACTGGGCTTGGCTATGGTCCACAATATTCAGATGGGCTTGGCTGGGCATGATTCAACTCAGATCCTTCCAGGCCAGTGCCCACAAGTAGGCTGGGTTCTCTGCTCAGAATTGAATTCTTCTGAGGGGTAGGAAGGGACAGGCAATGGCGGAAGAGGGATGGAGTCTGCACTGTTGGTCCCCAAGGAAGAAATGGAATAAAATGACTGACTTCTGGTGTACATTCACATTTGTCTTCCCCATGAAGCCAGGACCAGCCAGTGATGACATGTTTGGCATAAAGCAGCAACCAAGCCACACCCACAAGGCTCTAGGGTCTGCCCTTTCTTGGCACCTGCAAGAAAAACTAGGATGTTCATTAAGAGTTTTTTGTATTTAAATGCTTCAAGTGTTTACAAATATTTTGACCAGTGTGGAATAGCTTTTCTTTCATTTAGAGGTTATCATTCCATAAAGAATAGCATTGCAAGCTAAAAAATAAAAGCATGAAATTTTCTGTGATGACAAGACATTTAATAAAAGTAGAATAAACAGGTTGGAACAAATCTTGACAGATAAAGTAATCCATCCCCAACGGAGGACGCAGCATGCCTTCTATTTTATTAAGGTAACCAGTTCTTATAACCTGTCACTGACAGATACTGCAGTATTTACTCAGATAATCTATCAACCATTCTCAGCTTTAAATAATTCTATCTGATGTCTCCCTTACCTCCTCCTTCCTTCAATGAAAGCCTGTTACTCATGACTATATCTGCAGAGAATAAGAAGGATAGATTATCCCTTTTCTTCCTGACACCTTTTTTGTATTTGGGGATGGCTTCTATAGGTCCTCTCAGCCTTCTTTTTTGTAGACTAAAAAGCTCAAATCCTTTTCCATAGGTAAATTTTCATAGAGTTCTGATAATTCTCAGTCCAATACCATTGACAGTGATATATGCCACTTTGCTGCATATTGACAGTGCAGCAGTAATCAGCTTCCAAAAGATGATCCTTCCTCACTGCTAAATGGCTAGCTTCCACAGTTGGATAAAAACTCTGAGCTCCAGCAGTAATAAAGAGCACAGTACTGCTTCACACTTTTCTACTCTATCAGGATAATACACTCATTCATATCATAATGTTATCTAAGAAAGACAGTGGATGTAGAGATTAAGATAATGCAATCAATATGAACATAATTCTTTTCACTTGCTATCAGGTGCAAAATCTGGTTTCACTACATTTTCCATCAAATCATTTCAGAAGATACTCCAAATTATTTTTAATTTAATTTTTAGATTTATAAAAATAAAGTATCTGGTACAGATTACGGCTACCAGGGGAGCTAAATCTCTAAAACCACAAAGTAAAGATCACCTTCAAAGTCCAGTACACCTTCATAACATTGTTTTTTCAAAAAGTAGTTTATTTTGACAGTGCAAGATTAGTTCTCCTGTTTTTAAATAATTCAGAAGACATTGTCCACACACGAAGCATAAATCTCTGAATAGACACATAATCACCATAGACAATAATTTTCTCATCCAAAATTGCGAAGAAAAATAGATTTACTGCGTTAACAAATTTTGATTTAAAAAAATATTCATGGTCATTAAAATAGTAAGGGAAGGTACAATTTAGGATTCAAAGTACTAAAACTACTTAGGGAAATCATACCAAAAATTTTAAGCAGCTCCTACAAAGAGTAGTGCTCTCAGATTTTCTAACAGAAGGATCAATGTGTTTAAGTACACATCTACCTATCTACTTGGGCAAATTTGCCTGTTAAAATACTGCTGAAGTAAGGACAAGGCTGATTTCCTGAAAAAGAAGAAAAATAAGGATTCATGTGAGATATAGGAGGTACAAGTCAGAGGAAATGTGTTTCCTAGTAGCCATGATAATCTGAGGGAAGTTAATTTAGATTTTCAAATATGCATACTCTATCTCAAAATTAATCTGTTCCACTGAATAAGAAACACTTTACAAGGAGACACAAGCTATTCTGAGATTTTCAGAGTTGCATCTCTGGGCAGCAGCAGTGATGACTTACGTCTGTAACAACAGGCTAAGAAGCTCTACTGGGATTGCTGTTTCAGGATTCCTGCCCATCCTAATCAAAATTGATGCACATAACTTGTCCACTAGCATGGCCATCTGTTAGCGTGGCATACTGCCCACTTAAAAGGTATTATGCCAATTTCAGTGTTCCAGCCTAAGATGGGTTTAGAAGGCAACAAACAGAAACAACACAGTGCATTAAAACCAGCAAATAGCAGTCTATCCTTAGGGAATCCTTTAGCAAGGGCTTGCAAATTATACCTGATAGTTTAGCAATCTGTGTTATAATCCATATCTCCTGACCTGAACTGCAGAGAGAATATGAAAAGAGCTCCAGAAAGTGTCAGCAGATTCCTGTGCTGCCAAATAGCCAATAGATAAGGGAGGTGATTTCCCCCTTCAACACAATGCTCATGAGACCACATCTACGGCTCACATCTGGCGTCCAGGTTGGCCTCCCAACTAATCAACCAGATCACAAAGCTGGTCAGAGGCAGGAGCACTTGCCCTGTGATGAAAGACTGATGACCCTGGACTTATTCAGCCTAGAGAAGAGGTGGTTTAAGGGCAAATTAACCGCAGGCTTTCAATAATCCCAGAGATTCTGAGGAAGACAAAGCCAGGCATTTTGCGGGAGTGCATGGTGGGGCACCAACAAGAACAGAGAAGGTTCTGAAGGGGTATGGAAAGAACCATTTTCACTGTGATGATGGCCAAGCAGTGCGATAGGTTGCCAAATTGTGAAGACTACGTCCTTCAAAGGCTGTGAAAAACAGACTAGCTAAAGCTCTGAACAGCCTGGTCTGACCTCAAGGCAAACCTCCTTTTGGATGCTGCCCTAGAGATCCTGGGATCCATTCCAATCTGGATCATACTGTATTCCTTCATGTAGTCAATAAAGAAAGTGGTGCTTTTTCAGAAGATACCTTAGACCATCCCATTTTATATTTTTGTCTATCTTGCATCAGAAAATAAAAGTTTCATGAAACCAGAAGAAAAAAGTCCTTTTATAGAACTTCTTGCAAACACTATAAATAAAGAATTTGGGGTCCAGCCTTATTTGTATTAATGTAAATGTAGAGAGCCTGGCTACTTGAGATTTGTATTTCATGAAACCCCAAAGACAAATACTGACAAACCAGATTTCCCTCTGATTCCGTTACATGAGCAGCGATTGCTACTGAGACTAAAGAAATACTGATTCTGGATGGTGTAAAAATATCCATGAAGAGCACACAGCTGTCACTGAAGCATACGCTGGACTGATTAGCTACTATTAGTCTATGGTAAAAACAAATCTCTATTAGATTCTCATTTTAATAAGTAAAACTTTAACAAGAAGTTATACCTCAGCTAAGCAATTCACTATCACTCTACAGATGTATTACTGTAAGCATACATAAATATACACACAATAAAATGAAGGTAATTACCTAAATTGCATCTTGCTTTCAAAAAATCTAATTTTCCTGCAGTTTGCACATTTTTTATCTAAATTGGATTGAGAAATTAAACAGATGAAATTCCATTGCAAAGAAATTAATTTTATTGTATATTTTAAGTCAATAGTGTTGGAGAGCAAAATTGAGTTCATTAGAAAGCGGTCAACAGAGTAGTACACTAAGCAGATAAGGCAAAGTATATAAAAAAATAAAATAAAGTAGTTCTCACATAATTTGCAGTCCTAATTCACCTTTGGTAGAAACCTTCCAGTACCACAGCAATGGGAACTCAGGACTTGCTCTACCAGCTGTAATTCTGCATTTAACACTATGCTCAGCCTCACAAAAACCACAGCTAAATTCTCACAGATGAAGAATTCTTGAGAGTAATGTTTTTGAAGCCAAGAGTTTCATTTGGTGGCTGTTTCCAGATCAAATACAACTGTAGTTCTTGGCTTTTTTTTTTTTTTTNATCTGAATCTTAGCCATAATCCTAGCTTTAATTAAAACACTAACCTATGGCTGACCTGCAGTTCTGGACATTTCAATCATGAAATTTTCCTTAGGAAAAAAAGAATCATTCCCCATATTATTTTGGGGGGCCTTTTGCAGTTCTACTCTCACCAGAGCTCTGAGATTCTTCCTAGACCTAGACTTTCCCCAGACTGTTGGTTCCTTGGGCAGATGGGCAGATCTCCTTGAGCACTGACTTTTCAAATCAGTCCTAAATTGAACTGCTGGATTTTCTCCTTTTCCAAACCCCTGATTTTCACAGAATATGCCATCCTAGAAACCTTATCCATTAATTTCTTGATGTAAGGGTTACTTTGGCTGCCCTAGATTTCTCGCAGCATCCCTGCTACAGTTGGATTTATTTTACTCAAAGAGCAAGCAGAATTTCAAAATTAATGTTAGAACTGAGAAATGAGAAAGGCTAGAACTTCCACTGAAGTAACTAGAGCAGGAAAGAAGATCCGACAGGACAATATGACAAAATGCTGTGCTCTGGGTGAAATGAGGTTAGGATTCACAGAAAGAGAAAGCTATGCTATAGATTGGTGCAATTTTGGCAGGAAATGATCCCTTGGGCAACCACGCTTGTAAGACAGGTTGTCTGTTATTCAGAGACTTCCTCCTGTGAAGTGCTGAATAAATAGAATTCAGATGGTGAACAAAACAGATTTCAATCTGTTCTCGCATTTGTGTAGATGGAATTTGCACAGGCATTTGTTAACAGCTAAAACAAAATAAACATAGGATACAGAATTATTAGCTTTGTTCAGCATCGTACCTTCATTGTTTATTCCCTGTTTTAAAATATATATTTCCTAAAACTCAGATGTCCCAAGATGAAGATCTTTATATCTTTGATATACCCATGAGTTTGTGACTCTTCACCATAATGTTTAATTTCCAACCAAGGATTTTCTTGAAAATGGTCAAGTGATGGGAAGGTATTTTAAAAAATCCATAGAGAAATAGATAATTTATATAAATCAAATTTCACCCCAAGGAAAAATAAAATTAATAGACAGTATAACTTAAACAAATTTAAATTTCTAGATTATATATACTAGAGTTAAGATGTTGGTTTCATCATTACTTCTTTTGCAAAAATTAGGCTGTGCATGATGTTAAAATCACCCATGCTTTTAAGTAATTTAACATAAACTATCTCAAGATTTGCCAACTCACTTTAGTGCCTCAATAGCTTCCTCTGGTATTGTAATGTGAGTATTTAACAATATTTCTTGCTAAATAATCTTTCCAGGAATTCTCAATTTCATTATTTCCAGTTTTCTTATTTCATAAAGGATTGAGCATTTTCATACTTGGCTGGTGGGTAGAGGGGTTTTTTTGAGTTTTTTTCAAGTTGGTTTGTTTTTGGGTTTTTTTCTGAATTGATCTTTGTTTTAGACAGATTATTTCTCTGCAGTATATTAAGAAGTTGTACTGGGAAGTTTTGCATTTATTTTTCTGATTCATGGGAAATGTTTTTGTTGTTCTTTTTGTTTTTTTTGATATCAAACAGTCCTACTGTGTCACACTGAATAACAAGAATATTTTGAATATACATGAGAGACTGGTTAGAGTTACAATGCAAAGAATTATGTCACACCAGGGAGAGGAGAAATAGGCTTATGGAAGATATCCATCTATCAGACAGTCCTACCATCAGTATCTGGGAACAGCAGATCTGATCTAGAAGGTCACTATAGTTAAAAAAAGCTTTTTCTATTCACTTCAGTGGGATCAGTCACAAACCACCAAGTATAACAGATATTTTCTAGCTGTCACAGTGCAGATTTCAGCCTGGACTCCATTGTTTCATGCCCAGACTTTCTAGTTCCGTGCTGGTGGTTAGATACTCCCACATAACTCACTGTTGAATACTCTACATGCAGAATCATATGCCACTGTTACAATAATATTTCCCATTTTTTAGCACTTGAAGTTTCTGTGTTAAAATTAAAGGTTCTCCTTCAGTGTCTCCCAGAAGAATTTACACAAGGCAGTATAACAACTTTTGCTTTAAGTTTTGAGTAGCTATTTAAAATGCTGAGTACTCCATCACACATATTCGCAATGCATCACACACTCAGATAGATTGCTCTTGTCTCTCCTTACCTGCGGCAGAAAGGAAGGCATTATACATAACTTTCTTTTTTCCCATTATTCATTCATCCACATGAGGTACCAGGCTGATATTGAACTCCTAGATCAAGTCAGTGCTGGCCTTTTCATGACCAATTTAGCTAAATGCCCGAGAACAAAACGTCTTCTGGTTCTTCATGCCTTCCCACTTCTTTCTATTTCAAATTTACACCTGCCTTTGGAGTGTATGATTAATTCAACCTACTTCTATGCTCCAAATTCTGAAAGATTAATCTAAGCTTCCAGTCATAGAAAGAGACTTCTTCCATTTCAGACAGGTGAATATCCCTCTGGCAGTGCCTATCTTTCCCAACTGATTACAGAAGAAGCCAGCATTCCTGGATAACCAAAATGATCCTGGAATCAGTGGCCAATGTACATCCACTCTTCATCTATTATTTTCCCCAATGTCAGGAGTGAAGTTCACTGATCTGCTTAATGATTTTGCATTTTCATTATAGATATTGACATAATAAAGCTATTGCCTTGTGTTCTTGTGTTGTCTTTTACTTTTCAATTCATGCCTAAAAACCAAAGAACAGAGAACAGCATAAGACAGCTAAGAATTTGATCAATAAATGTGTAGCATATGTTTTGGTGGTATCACTCAGAGCAGGGTGAAAAGGTTTGGTGTTTGTGGGTAAGAAAGAGTGGGAAAAAATATTAGGATTTCAGACATCACAGAAAAGAAAATAAAAAAGATTAATGGAATTATCCTGTGGGAGATCTCCAGGGAATAATATGTTGTGTAAAGAAGCTTAATTTCATTAGACACTGCAAAAAAATGTACTTTATATGAAAGTGAGAAATAACAACAAAAGGAGACTGATACAGAGGAAAATTTTGAAGAGATACCATGCAGGAGAAAAAAGTGGCACCAGGATTTTATTTGTTGCAACTTTAAGAGATGAAAAAAAAAAGTGCATTTCAGGAGGTCAGAGGCTGCACCCTGTATATGTTTTCATTTTGTGACAGTGAGAAAATATAGTTGGGTCTTCATATGTATGTCCATGTTATACACTCTCCCTTTGTGCCTTCTCTGCTGAGCAATGTAGTTTGTCCTAAGATAAGAATACCAGGAGGGTATTGCTGGAGGAACTGTCTGGATGTTTACATAATTAATGTATTCCAGAGATGGGGAGCTAAGTTGGTTTTGATTGACTTTGGCGCTCATGCATAAAGATATAAAATACTGCTGCAGTCTGGGCCAGCTGGGCCAACTTGTCTCCAGAGGGTGCAGACAGCTTTGTGTGGACCAACATCCCCCACACCCACTCTGCACACTGTCAGGGGTGTCTGCAGGGTACACACAGCATAAAGACAAGGAACACTTTCTTTTGGGTGAGTGTGTAAAAGTGCTAAGATTTGGTCAAATACAGAAATTAAGTTCTGAAGTAGCCACATGGGTGTTTTGTTGTTTTTTAATTGTGAATTATGCAAACCCAAAGACTAAGTCTGTATGTTTCTAGAAAAAATTAACTTATTTTCTAGCCCTTTGGATGTAGACTGTTGACCAAATCTGAGCCTAAGTGGACCTAGGCACACCTAGAGTTCTCTGAGAAGTTTAGAAAGCAACAGGGTCTCACTGAAGCACAAGACTCAACACAAGGGACCATGACCTTATCATATTATAATCCTTATCATATTAAAATCACATTTATAATATTATAAACTCATTGTAATAGACAATAGAGTTGTTACTTAGGTGGTATTAGCAATAAATCTAACCACAATCATCCACATAATCACTGTGTCCTACTTCTAGCACCTGGCCAAGAGCCTACTCTCAACTATGTCACACTCTTGTGCCTTCCAGCAATAAAGCAAAATATAAAACAACTAAAAATCTCTACCATTGCTCCAATCTCTAATTAGAACTTCCATTTTTGCCAGTGAGCAGCTTATGCTGAGAATTGAAGAATCATGCTGCTGATGTTGCTTTTTCCTATTGAAGTACCATGCATCTGCCAGAAAGGCTAAATTTTTTGCTGCTATTGTCCAAGTTCTAGAAATACATACTTTTATTTATATACACAGACACACACATACTCAGCCTCAAGGTCCAGGAAAGAATATTTGATCTCCACAGTGTACAGACTAAATAACACTTTCTTTTCAACTGCTGCATTATATTAGCACCAAGAAGTAAATCCAGAGCAGTGGATTCTAAGTGACAAGCAACGGTGCTAAAATAGCATTTGAGAAAGGTATGTGCCACTAATTCTTCCAAAGACTTTAAGAAATGGGTGGGTAGTGGTAGAGATAAACTGGCTGCTACTCCTTTCAATGAAATATCTGTACAGAAAGCAGTGACTCAGGGAGTGTCAATCTTGCTTAGCAAGTAGAACCATAAATGAATCCTCCAGAGTGACAATTTTCTCATTAACATTAAAGATCGTCTGGAATCCCATTAGTAACACACTCATGTCTAGAGCATATAGAAGGTACAACGTAATGGAGCTAACTAAATTGGGAACAGAATGAGGCAAAAGTCTATTTTACTCTCCTTTGGAATGGATTCTTAAAATATACTTTTGAGAACAGGCATGAAAAGAGAGCAAAAATGAAGATATAGTCAAATATGCAAAAGGGGGTTGTGTCTCATGACAAGACATTACAAGAATGGCAGTTGGAAGGAAATCTTTAAATAAAATACCCTTAAACCCTAGAAGACTGCCCTTCTTTTGTCTAAATTTTCATGGGCTAGCTGCAAATAAATGGGAAGAGATTTGAAAGGTGACTGGAAAAGAACAGTCTGACAGACAATCTTTGATAAGAAAAAGTGACATGAAGGTGACTGCACTTTAACATCCACCAACCTATCTTCCATTTTCTGATCCTCAGATTAAAATGACTGAACTAGCCAAAGGTATAGAATAAAAATTCCTTCAATCAGCATGAACACAGGATATATGGGAAGCAGAAGAGTATGGTCTCATTATTTCACAATTATTTGTCACATTAGTTCATGTTCTGTTTAAAGAGATGCCTCATACTATGGTCCAATGCTGTGAGCATAAGGAAAATATCTGAATAGCCTTGTGTCTTTGTATCAAAAAATATTTTCTGTAAAATAGCATTACAGAGGCTGTTTATTCTATCCTTTTTTTATTTCACATTTGTGAAGTTTTACTACCTTAGTTTCCTTACTTGAAGGAGTTTTGACATGTTTATTTTCCTTTCTTATGCCCTTTCCAAAAGTTTGTGAAGTACTAGGTTGACAATTTTTGTAGCGTGTAGGGGAAGATTTTTAAACACACTTCTGAAATAACTTCCTATTATCCAGCTTGATGGGTATCACTGTGAATACGGAAACCTCAGTCACTTTCTAATGTTTCAGTTTTTTAATAATAGACGAAATGCACTCAAAAGTTAGCAGGGGAAGAAATCACTCAAATCTAAAAACTAGGACAAGGTAAAGCCCAAAGACCGGTATAAATCCATCTACAGGAAACAGTTATTACTAGGTGTGTTGGCTTTGAATGGCCTGGTTTTTGTAGCGGGGCGTCCATGGAGGTGGCTTCTGTGGAAAGCTGCTGGAAGCTTCCACCATGCCTGGCAGAGCCAATGGCTGGTGGCTCTGAAGATGGGCATGCTGCTGACCAAAGCTGGGAGAATTAGAGAGGTTGGTACCATCTCTGTGATAACATATTTAAGAAGAAAATCAAAACAAAGACACACAGTTTTTTCTAGTCAGAGAAGAGGAGGAGGTGAGAACATGTGAGGGAAAACAACATGGAGACACCAAGGTCAGTGGAGAAGGAGGGGCAGGAGGTGCTCCAGGCTCTGCAGCTGAGATTCTTCTGCAGGCCGTGGTGAGACCATGGTGAGGCAGCTGTGCCTGTGGGGATCCATGTGGAATGCAGAGATCCACCCACAGCCTGTGGGGATCCATGGAGGATACAGAGATCCATCCCCAGCCTGTGAGGATACATGGGAGATGCAGAGATCCACCCACAGCCTGTGGGGATCCACAGGAGATGTAGAGATCCACCCATAGCCCATGGGAATCCACAGGGGATGCAGAGATCCACCCACAGCCTGTGGGGGAGGTGCCCATGCTGAAGTGGGTGGATGCCTGGAGGAGGCCGTGATCCAGTGGGAGACCCAGAGGAGAGAGAGGGGCCCTGCTTCCCCTGGAGCAGCCTGTCCTTGGAGGTCTGTACCCCAGGGGAAGAGAGACCAACGTGGCAGCAGTTTTGGGAGAGCTGTGTGCCTGTGGGAGGGACTCACGTTGCAGCAGTTTTGACAGGACTGCTGTTTGTGAGATTTGGAGGCACACTGCAGAAGTTCACAGAGAACTTTATCCCATGTGAGGGATCCCACAGTCTCACAGGGGAAGAACTCCTCTCCTGGAGCACTGGAAGAAAACCTTGGGTAGTTTTCTTGGGAGATACCCTGTCTTCCTGCCCTGTTGGTGGAAAGGAGGGAGGGGCCAGAGGAAGAAAATGTGTTCTTTAAGGGCGTCTTTTTACTTTTCATTATCTTCCTTTTTAGAAATAAATTGACTTTGTAACTTGGGTCAGTGTCAAACCACAACACTAGGTATCCAATACATTCTATCCTTATCATGTTATCATACCAACTCGTAATTTTTAATTAATTTACCAACATAGCACATCTGATAGAGATGCCTACAAGAAAGACTGAGAATCTTTATACGGAAAATAAAGTCAAAGGAGTAAAAGAAAGCAGCCCAAGGGTTTTTGAGATACCTTAATAAGCTCAGATACAATATCGTGTATTTCTGACATATCTATAATTGCTATAGATTTTCTTTTGTAATATAAGCAAAGAAAAATTGCTTACAAAAATAAGCCCTACTCTTTCCCTCTAAGAATTATTTAATTTCAATAATTTGCCCAAGTGACTAATTTGTACCAGTCTATCTATGTAGTATTCAAGGCTAACTCTTTCTCATTTAACGCAAAGCGCTTCCAATCATTCCTTGCAAATAGTCCACTGTAATTGTTTATGTATTCAATGGTAGCCTTAATGCTAGAATTTCCAAACTTTTTGGAGTTTTTTTGTTGCAACTGGAGTATTTTAAGTATTTTTCAAGTAATTTTAAGAAACGGTGTAAAGTGAAAAAAGAGCTTTCATCACACATATTGTATGACCTCTTCCTTTTAGTGAGTTGACAATCTTTAGACTATAGGTCCTTCTTATTTTATTAAACTTTATAACATTATCAGTGATGTTGTCACCTACCAGGGAAGGTTTTACAGGAAAATGAGGTATCTGCTTTACCAGTAGATTTATTTATCCATTAGTATGTTGTCTTTCTGAAAAATGTGAAAATTTTGAATCCTCATCTGAAATTATTCTGAACTGTACTACTGAGCGACTTCCTGCTTTTTTCTTTGCCATGGCTGACACCCTCACAGATTTCTCAGGCAGATTTTTCCTGAGATGTCCCATTCTACATTTCATTCTTGCTTCTCCAGTTATTCTAAGCTTCCAAATCCACTTTCTCCTTTTGATTTATGGTGGCATCTCAATCTCTCTCAATTACTTAAATCAGGTGTCATCCTACACATTTTGGAATAGCATGTGTGTAAGCAGTTATTTCCTTTACCACAGTTTGTCATGGTGGTAGCTTTTGTCCCTGCAGATCTGCTTCACTAGGCCTGGCATTTTTTTCCCACAGTTTGCACAGTGGAATCTTATCTGGTGTGCTAATTCCAAACCTTTCACCTCCACATAGGCCTGAAATGAACACCTTTCTGTTTGCTATCTGTGCCAGTTGTGATAGCTTATCTTCTGGGAACTTCCTTTTTTCAATGTTTGGGACAATTTATTGTGTTCTTTAAGTCCTGACAATTTTGCACATCATTCTTCATGAGCAGTAGAAGTAGCCTGTTCAAGACAGAAATATCTGAGCATATTTTCTTCACATGGATCTTTCAACATTCAGACTAATCAAATATGAAGTGAGCATGAGAGGATAAAAATTCTTAAAAGCTTAAGAGCTTCTGTAAATTGGCATTGATTTCTTTTTTTCTACACAAGTTTTATTTCTGTCATCACAAAAAAAATTACACCTACTTTAAAATCTAGAAATGTTAGTCCTCCTTGATGAAAGCAATCATAAAGGGGCAACACAATCAAATAAACTTATTTTTCATTAGCTTAAATCCACTGAAAGTTAGTTAAAATTTAATAAGATAACAGTCTGGAATATTTCAAAGTAGTTGAAAGCATAGCTTTGTAATGGAAAATGCCTAATAACATAAATTAAAAAAACAAGCTTAATACTATGCCTTTCAAAAGAGACTACATATTGGAATTACTGAGATGGTTTAGCTTAGAATTTTTGTTTTATTTAATTTTCCAGTTTCCCGTGAGATCCTCTTTCCAGTGACTTAACACCTAAATGTAGTTTCTACTCTTTGTATGACCAAAAAACAATTAGAGACAATGAGGATTCTGCTAATACATTAATGAAGGGACCTGTTTCTTCAACTGTGCCAATGTCTATGAATTATACATAAAATTAAGCGAGAGTTGTACCATTCATAGCAGAGAGATTGATTTTACAGAAACTTTCCATATCAAGACTTTGCACAATAATAAAACTCAGTACAAAGCTTAATGTCATTGTATTGGTAATTTCAGTCTGGTTACAAAGTAAAAACAGAATCAAGCATCCATTTCATCAGAATAGTGAAATCACCAAAAGTGAACTCACTAATTACTTTTCACAAGTTAATAATTATTTTTTATTTTGCATGTATATGGCAATGATTGAGGATAAAATTCTAGTAAATTCCCATGCATCCTATTTAAGTCTCCTCCTTTTACAGTTATGTAAGAGTAGGCATCCCTTTCATGATACTTTTTTATTTTTTATGTTCAAATTGCAAAATTTATATTAATATTTACTTTTTAAAAATTACCACAACTCTATTTATGAACCTGAGTGTGCATCTGCTGGTGTAATATCTATTTAGGCTGTAGAAAAGACATTAAATTTTAACCAATTACAACAGTGGCATGAATAATGTAATTTTTGAGCCCAAGTCCTGGAGAGTGCTAAATGTGGTCTCTATTGTTACTTTTTGCCCCTTGAACAACTAGGTTCTTAATATGAAAACAGAGTGGATTTCAGCTATTGAGCTATGATTTCTACACATAATCCATTACAGCCACAGAGACTTTAAAGTGGAGAGATTAAAATGTTAAAAATAGTAAGTGCTTTAAAAATACCTCCAAACATTTTCACCAAAAATTGTACCCACACATGCAGTAGTAGTACAACATAATCTGAACGTCTCTCATCTGTACACTGCTTTCTTATCCATTCATTTTATAACACTGTACACATTTGTATTTTACCAACTGGCACCAAATTCAATAATTTTCTGACTCACTTGTTAATATTTTCTCTTCTAAGATTTTAGAAGTATTTTATTGAGTATTTAATTTTTTGGTCAAAGCAATGCCCAAAGACAATGTATACATTAGATTTCTAAATATGAAAAAATTACCTGTTTTATTCTTGACTATGTGCCCCTAAAACTTCCCATTCTGACCCTGTCACTATCAATGTCATGAGAAAATATCTCAGCCGATGCAAAATGTCCTAATTCTATTAAATTCAAATTATTTATCATCATTCATACTAGCCAGATGTTATTTCTAGGCTCTCATCCAGGTCATGCCCTAAATAGCATTTTCAGCAGCATATTGGACTGCAGAGGGCTCCACACCTGTGTTTTATCCTGCCACAGTAAATCACAAGTTTATTTCTGCTGGACATTGTAGGAAACAAACAGCTGATGAACAATTCTGGAGATACTTTGGAAACTCTGAGATTTCCCATGGTTCAAAGTGTTTGTTTCATTTTTTGCCTCTTTTGTATCTTCACAATTATTTCTAGAGTTTAGTTAATAGGTTGGGAATAAATAGATAAATAAATAAAATTGTACCAATGGACAACTATTTACTGTCTAAAAAAGAAAAGAAAATTGCCATAGGGCTATTTATTTCAACAATTCTATCTGATTTCTAATTTATTAGTTTCAGAGTGCATTGATTAATTTTGGGGTGCTCCTAACAGTCAAATAATGCCATGGAATGTGTGCCACTGGAAGATTCACTGAAACATGTTCTGGAAAAGCTATGCATCCATTTCTGAAAATATCATTGTGATAAATGTGCTATTCGGATGAAGCAATGGCAGGTTAAGGCAATTTCTTATGGCAGTTTGAAGTATGTTAAATATGAAATATGTTAAAAAATGAGCACATCAATAGACATTTCAAATTTGTCTGTTCAACTCCTGAATTAATGCTAAAGACAGAAAACCAACTTTGCAATGCAGTGTGGAACTCTCACTCTGATGGACATATGAAACTGCTCTTTTTATGTATGTGTAAAAGAGCAATGAATGCCTTTAGTGGGAAAATTTTACCTTCAGACTGCTATTCATTAATATACCTATGATGCTGATATTTCAGACTAGGAAAGAAGTAATGACAGCTTTCTTTTACTCATTTTTCTATAAGCTTTGACATGTATTTTTTCAACAGTATATACATGGAATGGCTGTGCCAATGGAAGCTGAAAGATAACTAGATATTAAGGATGAAGTGTTTGAGGCAAAACACAATAATTTTCACAAAAGAAAATTTTCATCTGGTAGAAGGGCAACTTTTTCTAAAGATAGGTCTGAAATAAACTCTTACCAAAATCATTAGTTCTTGCAAAATTTACCATATGTTTTTGTAAGTCTTAGGAAAAATTTTGATTAAACATATACATATTACAACGCAGATGCATGCAAAAATATTAAGACATTTTAGAAGATCTTTCAAGTCACTGCTACACAAAATATAACTTCCTTTATTTCAAAAGAGGACAGATATGCAGTTAGTAAATTTCTAAACATTCTGATACTATGATTTGATGGGAACATATAATAGAAACTCAGGAAAAATCTTCCTCTTGCATGCAGTAGAATTTCTCCTATGAAAATGTACAAATGCTGAACAGGGCCTTTGAAAGAGTCTTCACAGTCTATAGCTATAGAAATACTGAGAACTCTGAAAAAGGTGTTCAGATCTTTTAGGTATTTTTTTGTACCATTTGGGGGTAGGCTACTGTAGCAGACAGTATCTATATGCAACTATTAAATCTACCCACAAATACAGCAAAGCCAGGGCAGGAGATTAAACACTACTCAGAAATTACTGACAATGTTTAATTGCTAGAAGCTAAGAACCTCATATGGTGCTTTAGCAGGGCACATAGTAAATGTCAGGAAGTATTTATAAGGGATATTTTGCCAAGGTCCATCTTTTAGGAGGTAAAGGAAAGAAAATGAAATGTATAAGTGGGGCAGCATGCCACACGGCCCCAAAGCACTATTAAATTAGTAGCATAGCTGATATCTAAGTTGCACTCATCTGAATGCAGTAGAACCAAAGACCACACGAAACACCCTGAAGTCAATGCTTCTTTGACCTTAGCTTTCCCTGTTATTGAGCCTATGGATTCCAGAACAGATTTGTAAAGCTTCAGGAGAAAAATTTATTCCACTCCCTCTTATTTAAATGCCTACATTCATGCATATTGTAAGATCTTGAAAGAGTTCCCATTTGGTTTGTCTCAACTCTATGGCTGAGACAATCACTTCTGCAATGGTACAGTCAGTGCTTCCACTGACAGCAAAAGGAACAAGGCCATGCCTTAAAATGGAAATAAAAATCTATGAGAAACCTCCACTGTTTTCCTCTGCCATGCTAATGTTGCTAAGTTTTATTTTAGAAATGTATCTAGACATTTGGCAAATAGATTGAGATTGATATTGTCAATATGAATATGCATATTTTTCTTAGTTTGTGAATATGACAAACATTTTGGGTCAGCCTGTAAGTTCAAATTACACTGAGCTTTTAGGATCCAGGAAACAACAGAAAGTGCCATTTTATGGTGCCACACTCCAGTTTGGTCCTGAGATACTCATATTCCTTCCACAGTGAAGATGCCTAGGAAAATGATACATGGATGATGAGCATGCCTAAACAAAAGAAGAAGAAAAAAAGGAAATAGAAACAAAAAGAAAAGAGAACAATAATGCATGAGAAAAGATTAGAAGAGGGTTGCGTTAAAACTTTAGTGTTTTTTACTTACCTCAAACTGATATGGAATTGCCTCCACTCAGTCAAACATTAAGTTTCAAAGCAGAGCCTTTATAAAAAATATTTATCCAGCTTGCAAGTGATGGTATGCAAGTGCTTATTTCCTCTCAGAAATTACAAATTTGAATGGGTTTCTTTTATCAAAGCGTAAATGGTTTCAAAAGCTTCCTTCTCAGCAGAATATCCTGAGCACCTTATAGAGGCTTCAGTTTTAGTGCATTTTCTATGTAAGAGTCTTCAGCCAAAAATAGAAGATTCAAGTTGGGAATAAACAGAAAATGAAAGAGCTCAACACAAATTGTGAAGGATGGTTCTGGGATCTAGAAACAGTTCTAATAGTCATGTATTTTTCACAAGTATTAATAATGAATGCAAAATAGTAATCATTATTGTAGCATGAGCCAAAACCCAGGAAATGTACATACATTCTTCTTTGCATTTAACCCAGTAGTGTAGGCAGACTCAAATAAGTTCCCTGAATGAGAACTCTGATTTCACAGTCACAACAATCCTTATTTGTGAATTTCAAATCAATTCAGGTCTTTTTAAGGTGCTATGAAAGCCAGCTCAGCTGGGATGCACATTTTAGTGCCATTTAGCACAATTTAGTACCATTTAGTACCACAATCACATTCAGATGCAGAAAGAGTCTACGGTTCTTCAAACACATGAGAAGCTAGAATTATTTTTGAGAATATTTGTCTTACACTTCAGAAGTACTGTTATATTTAAGCCACACTGTGTGCCTAAGCTCCTTACATTAATAGGAAATGCCAGCGTTCCTGAACTGAGCATAACTGAACTAAGCAGGCAACAGCTACATACAGACTCTGAATTTTAATGCCAAGAAAGGTTAATCCTCAATAAATATATTAATCAAATGTAATTGAAATAGAATAAAAAGGATACATACTTATCACTATAAAAAGTGCTGTCTGTGACCTGAAGGAAAAGGAAAGACCTCGGCAAGTAGCATTAACAACTTCACCAAGGAAAACTCAATGTATTCATTTCCTTTTATTATAATAATTGGCAACAAATTGCTCCAAATTGCTATGTAACATCCAAATACGTATTCATTATTATGCAAAATATTATATAAATTGCTATATTTAACCACTTTAACACTCCTAATAGGAGGCTCCAGTGTAAGATGTTAATGCAGTATTTATTATTACTTGGTGACAGCATCTTCTTCTCCAAAGATGTATTATTTATTGATGTGACCAAACCTGTTTAGAATACTGACAAAAATGACAAGCCCAATGCTTATTTTAATCCCACAATTCCTCTGCATGTGCATTTTGATTGCAAGTGTTAAAAGATGACATGTATGACATGGCCTTTTTGCCGGTATGACCACCTCCTGTTGCTCTACTGCATTTTGAAAAACTAAAATCAATGTTCTAGATGTTTGTCTGCTTTTTTTTGGTTTTTTTTAAATCTGGCAACAGGAAGAAATGGAACAATACAAGTATTAAGTTCAAAACTCGTTTTAAGTCCTTTATTATCTTTTTCCTTTGTTAATCAAAATTGAACCTTACTAGTGTAATGCAGCCTTGAACAAATTGGAATAACTGGAATAACCAGCAAAATTGGTTAACTCACAGATTTTAAAAAATAATTAAGAATTGTGTCTTAACATTCCTTCCTAAAGGACTACTAAGAATGAATACATTTTAAGACGTTGATCATAATAATATATAAATTTGGAAAAATTCTTCTCTACAGCCAGACAGTTCTTCTTGTCTTTGTATGCTGCAAAATCACTCCCCAAATGTCTTCCTGTGACAGAAACATGACTGACACTCACATTTAAAAAAGAGTGTTAAACAAACTTCCCAGTTTTATCCTCAGCTCTTCCCACTCCTTTTGCTTATTTTTTTCTATGCATTTAATCCTTCTGAAAGTTCCACCAGCACTTGGTTATAAAATTATATATCCATGTATAACAGAGGTAAATGTTTCAGTCCTCCATACCATTTATATTATAATGCTCCCTTAAAAGATGGCAACACATTCCAAACTTTGAAGTTCTTATCTTGAACATATGAATTTTGTAGGTATGATAAACATTAATAAATAAAGTTCTGTCACAGCAGAATATATTTTAGTCATTTTCTTTAATCTCATTATTTCAACTCACTGTTCTATTCCATCCTGAATTAATAAAAAGACTTAATTCACATTAGGAGCTTGACATTTGAATTAAGACTATTTAGTAGGGAATAAAAGCTTTTTAAACATCAAATAGTGTTTCTATAATGCACAAGGATAAAAAAGATTGTATTTTCTCAGTACCTAAATGACTTAGGTGTCCAGCATCTAAATAAAATCTGAAAACTCTATTGAAAATTACAGCCTTTAGAAGGACTAAATGTTCTAGGAAGATAATTAGCATCAATTAAAATTGAAACAATAACTGGATATTTGAGAATGGAATGTAAATTAGGGACCATGGGCTTGTTTTTCACATGGATTAGTAAATCAAGCAGATTTTCTTGATTTTCTTTTGTGAGTAGTAGGGTGAATACATGACAAATTAATATCACACAGACTCATTTAAAACTGAGGCCTATCCAATTCAAATTCTTTATTTGTAAAATGGACATAATAAAATTTATATTATATACAATGTGTAACTACATACCATTAGTCATTATTGGTTAGCTTCTTGGCCTGTATGAAAGCATCTTCATTGTGTTTCTGGACTTTCTTTCAAAAAATTACTTAATGATCTACTACTTTACTTTTTAAAAAAGATTGGGAAGGGTATACATAATACTTAATAAAAATAAAAAAGGCAGTCAATATAACAAGGTGGAAAGCTTTAAATTTATTGTGTCCTTACTTAATCTGCCGAAAACAATTTGGAAGTATTTCAGCATAACTGCAGGATGACTGACCTGTTGGAAAAAACCTCATCAGGTCACCTAGTCCAACATCACTTCTTGAAGTACCATCACCACACCATCACCACAGCAGGTTACTCAGATCTATGTACATAAAGGATATAATTCAGTATCTCTGAGGATGGAGTCTATATAGCCTCTCCATACAATATGTTCTGTGTATAATTACCTTCACAATAAAAGCTTTAGCTTTGTGTTCAAGTGAAATTTCCTGTATTTCAGTTTGACACTGCCCTTGGTACTTCACAAGGCACCACTAAGAGTCTTCCTTTGTCTTCTTTGCTCATTTCCCAGACCATGAGAGATCCTCCTGAGCATTCTCTTCTCCAGGCTGTATAGTCTCAACGCTCTCATCCTCTCTACATAGCTAAAATGCTGCCAGTCTTCATGGCCCTGTGCTGGATTCCTGTATATTCATGGCCTCCTCATGAGAAATCTTTTTCTAAAAAGGAATAAGAAAACACTTCCTTTTTTTAAAATCAGGCTACTCTTAAACTTCCTTTCTAAAACAGCAGGATTTTATTTGCTGACTTGAACAAAATTTCTATGTAAAGCTCTTTGACCCTAAATATTTTAATTACAGCAACAGCTGAATCAAACATTAACAAGAATACAAATAGTTTAAAACTCCAGGAAAAGTCAATATGGTCTCCTGGGCTAAGTGAGGAGTTTTCCCCAAAGCTTAACAACCACAGAAATGTAAATAGAATATTGACAGTGCAAGTTTTGTGTCACAGGCAGCTGTGAGAAGTCATAGCAAATTATCAGCCTACTTAAAATGAAGTATCACAAAGACTGATTGCAGTGTTTACCTTTCCCTGTATCACATTCATCCATGTCTTCTTTTGATTGCAGTTTGTTTATGGGTTTATCATTAGAGTTTCAGAACACTAGATCTGTCTTTTTCACTCGGTACAGAGTAGCTACTAAGCAAATTTTTTTGTCATATAATCACTGAAAATTTGACAATAGCCCTGCTTCTTGTTCAGCTGTAACTTGAGCTGGGCCTATTATTTGCATTTCATGAGTCTGTGTTTGAAAACTATACAAATATTTCTTGTACCAAACTTCGTGGCAAATGGATTCTGAAAATAAAGAAAAAATTAAATGAATCATCATAAAATCTATAGCTAAAATTTGATGTCTTGTAATTATGCAGAATCTGCGAAAACGGTTGTCCAAGTCCTCCTTTCATTTTGTATCCAAAAGCCAACCAGCTTTTGAGATTAGGTGAAGAAGACCATTTTTCTGTTAAACCTTCAAAATTCTCAGATTGGTAATCAGGATTGAGATGAGATAGTCACTAAATCCATGGCCCTGTATCAGAAATGGTGAGAATATTAAATTAAAATATTAAATAAAGTCAGTGTGAGACTGGAATGTGTACCTCAGTTTTTAGCAAACAGATAACAGAACACAAATTTGGAGATATGCAAGATAGAGGAAATTAGTCAGCTTGGAAACAAATATCAAAGATAATAATGTGGTAAAAATTTGGAAGGGTTTTAGAAAACATTTAGTTTTGATTTGTGTAAAATGAGCTGTACAATATACCTCTAACTACAGAGAAAAAATGATGCAGCCCAAGATGAGTAAAGAAAAGATAGAATCACAAAGTAAAAGAACATTTCACAGAGAAATCATAGTTGAATTCATGAGTGGCCAAAAAGAAATCAAACGTGTGTAGAAAGAGACAGTAATGTGGAAAGAAAGAGGAAAGAACAATCCAACTAAAAGCCCTACAGAAAAAAAAAAAGCCATGAACATTTCGTACATCAAAGTATACTAAGGGAAACATCTGTTAAAATATATTCTTTTTAAACCTTCTATTCCGTTATTTCATCAGATCCAGAATAGATACCATATCCTCACCTCTGCAAGAGTCAGTGCACATTGAAATCTGTAAATAAGGAAAAAACCCATCTTTTTGCTATAAATTTTAAAACTCCAAAGAATGAAAAGTCCACACTTTTAAAACAACAGTTATTATCATTGCCTATTTGAAGTGTGCTATCACTCATAGGGTGCTGTATGTACCTTATCCAGAGAAGGTGCTAAATGGAGAAAATTAGCAGTATACGGAAGATAAAACAGAAGAATAAATAATACATATATGTTTACAAATACACCTGTATGTGTATGCCTATACAAATACTAATTATATCCATTGATATTCAGTCTAATGACAATTCATCATTGTGGTTACGATGATGCTTTACTGGAGAAATGGAACAAGGGCAGAATCATAGAGACAAAGTAACCAATTCGATATATTCAATGAGAAAAACAGGGTAAAATCATCTCCTACCACATTTGGATTCCCTCTATCTGAAAATGACTCACCTAGACGGCTTACGAACAAAACTGGCTGTGCTGAAACACAAGATTTTACATAAAAGGGGAAAGTAAAGAACAAAAAGTAGTGAAACCTCAATATTCTTGTCTTTAGAAAATTGTGTGGACTGCAAGTTTAGATTTCTATTCTTGTTGCAATCATTGTCACAAGGGCAGATTCCTCTTGTGAAATGCTGTCTTCTCATTACATCTTTTGTCAAAGAAATAAAATCAATATCTCATGAAATTTTCAAAGTAAGTTCACCTGTTGATGGCTGTGGAATACCGAAGTATTCTGTGTGAACAGATAAACCCACTAATAAAGATATTAGACCACTGTCTTTTGTACTCTTTCACACTCACTAAAAATTACACCCCCTTATTCTCATAATAAAGATTACCATAAATATGAAGTCTAACATATTGTATAAGTTTTCATTATAATTGGTAAGAAGAAGTTTTGGACTCTGTCCCAGATGTCTCACAACAACTTTGTGATAATAAAGGAGACGCACTTGCAATAGTTGTCCTTTTTTGTCTATTTCATAATGCCACAATTAGCTTTGTTATGCCCTTTTGAGAGCTGAAAATTAATAATAAATGTGTAATAAAAAATATGGAACATATTTTCTATAGAATTCTGCAACTATGAAACTGTGACATCCACAAAAGCAAATCTACGGAAACATGGAATTGTTACAATACAGACTTGAATTTCCATCTATAGTCAGAAAAAAATCCCATCATTGATTTTCGTGAAAGCAAGATGTGAATAATTGATCCTCCAGTTTGAAATCAATAAGATGCCCTTTCATGTGCTATCCATGTTTACTTGGTTCTGCTAATCTCTTTCACATCTAAGTAATTCATAGTTAATGACTGAACTGGGTGATTAGCCCTGACAGGTTTAGATTCTGAATACTGTGACAAATAAAATGTAATCACTAGATTTTAGGCACATCTACTAACAAGTAGAAGGAAAGTGTTGATAGTTTAAACTGACGAACTCCTAATTTTTTATCTTCTCAATTAGTAAATGATGGGAAAAAAATGGTAGTTTATTAACTGTATTATTATTAGAAGTAATAGTAGCAGTATTAGCAGCATCAACCTTTGATTGCAGAGATAAACCAAACAAACTAAAATACCCCATCTATTAGGGCTGGCAAAATACATTGCAAATATTTTTAGATGTACAATGTTACTTTTAGATGTCGTGGGCTTAAATCATATTTAGTAAACACAAATTTGACCAAAAGTGGACCCTTCCATGTTATTATTCTGTTTTGCTTGGCAACAAAAGTAAGGAGCCTGTTCTGCAATATTTCTAGGACTTTTTATATTACCTGTCTCATAGCACAATACCTTGAGCACTTGGAAGTTTCATATTCTCAAGGCATTGGCCTGATTTCAGCCTACCAAACAACTGTCATGTGACTGTTTATCTTATTAAGTGGCAGCTTAAGTGAAGTATAGCATTATGATAACAACAAAACAACAGGGTAAGACAAAGACTGCATCTCGTCTTCTAAATTCATCACAATGGCCTTAGCATTTTGCTCCCCATTTACTTTTGCAGAACCATAAAATATTTTTCACATGCTCAGAAACAAAGACAATGCCCCAAACCAGCTTTTTAATTAATTAGTACTTGCTTTCAAGTCACTTAAATTCTCTCCCTCACTGGTTTTTTTCCTTGAAGCTAGAAAGGCAGTAGATTTATGGACAGATTTGAAGTAAACTTAAATTTCAACAATCACCCATGTTTCCTCCCACTTACAGTTTTTTTAAGCCATCCAGCTCATATTTTAATTACATCAGAAATTGTATGTCCATGTTTTACTGCCATGGACATAACACCGACATCAGCCTCACCTCCTTGCTTGGTAAGATCATGCATCAGATTTCTTATATTGAAACGTATGAGAGACAGGGGGGTGATTAGAGAGCCAAGGACAAATCATACCTAACCTAGGAGCCTTCTACAACAAAGTGGCTTCATCAGTGGAAAAAGGAAGAACTACATATGTAATCTACCTGCATTTCTGCAAGTTCTTTTATATGATGCCTGGCAGCATCCCAACTTCTAAACTGAAGAGATAAGGATTAGAGGGATAGACCGTGGGATGGACAAGGAATCAACTGAATGGCTGTGCCCAAAGAGTTATAGAAATCAGTAATGAGTGGTATCCCTCAAGGGTCCATACTGAGAACAGCAATATTATTTCATATCTTCTTCTGTAACATAGTTAATGGGACTGAGTCAGCAAGTTTGCAGATGACACAAAGCCGAAAGGTGTGGCTGGTATTCTTGAGGGAAGAGTTGCCATCCAGGAAAACCTTGGCAGTCTTGAGAAGTGAGCACATATGAATCTCATGAAATCAAGAAGGCCAAGTGCACGGTCTTACAGTGGAGTCAAGGCAATCCCCAATGTCATTACAGACTGGAGGATGTATGGGTTGAGAACAACCTGAGGAGAAAGACTTGGGCAAACTAGTGGAGGAAAATGTGGACATGAGCTGGCAATGGGCACATTTGGACCAGAAAGCCAACTGCATCAGACCTGTGTCCAGCTGTGTGATTTTCCCCCTCTACTCCACTCTTGTAAGACCTCAGCTGGAGTACAGCATCCACCTCTGGGATCCACAGTGCCTTAAAGACATGAATGGACCCGCTAGAGCAGATCCAGAGAAGGGCCACAAAAATGGTCAGAAGGCTAGAGTGACTCTCCTATGAAGTAAGGCTGAGCTGAGGTTGTTGAACTTAAAGAGAGCACCCTAGGGAGAGCTTAGATGAACTTTTCGATATACAAAGGGAGCTTTTAAGAAGGAGAGAGAACATTTTACCAGGACCTGTCAAGAGGTCCCCCTAAACCAAGACACTTTATGATTTTATTTCTATATGAAATAAAATCATAAAGTGATTTTATGGAATTTCTATATAAAATTGCCATAATCCACACAACCTATTTCTCAGGTGTACCAGCCTTTCATGATAGAATATATTTGCTCACAAACTCTAGGTTGGCATTATGCCAGGCTGTTGGTATGATAATAATAGTAATGCTTATTCCTACATATAATTGAGTGGAATGCTTACCTCCATGGAGACTGATAGATCAGACTGTGATGCAAACACAGATGACACCAAATCTGGGATTTTAACATGTAATATTCAACACTGTTATTCACCATCAATGGAAGAGTGATACCCAGTTGTATTATATTGGTTTAGATTGTCTCAGCCAGAGATTGCTGAGAAAACCTTGAGAATTGTTGGAATCAGTTTTGAAGTAAAACATACATGATCATATTTCAGTAATAAAAGATTGCAAGCCGCTGGGCTGAAAGGGGGAATTTTTCAGTTAGAAAAACACATCTGTCTTTCAATATGCAAGGCACCTGTCACCCAACCAGTGATAAAAAGCCAATATCCTATTTACTTTTTACTCAAAGCATTTGCAACTTACAATCACCAGTTTCATCTATGATAAAAGTTGGCAATTTATGGCAAATGCCTTTTTACCATTATTTTCCTTTGCAAGTCAGAGGAAAACAATAAAATATTTTATTCATGTGAATGTCATTTTCTCATTCAGGTATCATAAATAAATTCCCTTTTTATTACAAAATGAAAAGTGGGAATTATTATTTAATGAAGATTAGTATCCATAAAAACACATGCGCATGTCCTTTCTCAATCATTTTCATATTGCTTTTTCACAGTAATATCTTTAATTAGCAAATATATTTTCTTCAATTTATCTTTTCTCAGTGTTGCCTAGAAGTTGATAATACAAAAATCTATTAATAAAAAGCAGTAATACAAAAGAGAAGCAGATAAATGTTGTTTTGCACTTTGGCAAGAAATAAGAGAGGAGTAGGTAAGCAATCTTCAGAGTGCCATCTCTGCTTAGATTGGATCTCACAAAATATGATGTCTTTTCTTGTTAAGTGGTTGTCTTAGCTTTTTGTGTTTTGCCACTGAATGACAACTGTTTGCCTTTAGACACTTACTGAAGTGAAAATACACTGAGCATATTGTTCTGAAAGCTGCTTACCTTCATTTCCTTGGTTTCAGTAGAACCAAGAAACTCACAGGAATATCTAACAGTTTCAGAACTGAATGCAAATAAATGCTATGGGATTTTTTCAATTAATTTGTCAAGTCTGACAGAAGTTCACATCCGGAGATACCTTCTAGAAGAACAGACACAGAGTGTAATTTTTTTTTTCTGCATTAATGGTAGGGTCCTAATGGAATCCATAGAAGCATGAATATTTAACACATTCCTGGAGAAGAAAATCTGTCTCCAGAAATCCTTAACTTTCTGATTGCCAGAAAAAGGAAGCTCATATAAAAGAGTTATTAGTATTTAACCTGTTTTGGGGGATTTGTTTGTTTGTTTCCTTTGTTTTTAACAAAGCACCAAATAGTAGCTTTGCTTGGAGGAGCTTGATCTGATCAATTAGAATAATTTTTGTGTACTCTCACTGTCACATTTTCAGTGTATGTACTAACAGCAACAGAAAAATAAAACCTGATGGAAAATATAAATATCTCCTGAAAGAAAACATTGTGCAGTGGTCTAAAATATTTGGAATCATGTTTAATAAAATTTCAATGTGATTTCTAGTCCTGGAAAAGTAGAAGTCTTATTATGTAGGAACAAAATGAAAAAAAAAAGATCAGAACCAGACTGCAATTGTAGTTTTAAAGATTCACCACTAAATTATGATTCAGATACTACTAAACTTTCAACTTCTGCTTATCACTGAGTTTCATACATTTAGCAAATATTTATTTTTTAACTAAACGTTCCTTTCATTTCTACAAGTCTCCATTACGCCGACACCAGCAGCAGTTTCACCTCACCAGCAAGTCAATCTCCAAATTAAAACCTATGGCATCTGGGAACAAAGCATAAGGAGTATACAAGCCATATATCTCATATTTAGACATTTATAAGCAAACATACACATCTATAGGTATCAATATATAAGTTAAATTTCACTTCAAATGAATAAGACCTGGGCATTTTTGCACCAACCACAATTTTCCATATCCTAAATGAAAAGTCTGCAAGCAAAAAATATCTTTAAAAGATGGATTTTCAGTAAGAAGATAATAAATTTAATAGGTTTGGAGCATACTACTTTGTATTCTTTGCTGGGAGTGAGGTGTGGTGGTGGTGGAAATAATAACTTGAGACAACAGGCAGCTTTTAAAAACACTGTGATTCCAGTTAACTTTTAATCTCCTCAAGATACAGTGCAATAAGACAATAAGGAAAAAAATGTTAAATGCATGATACTGTAGTAAACTTTTAATTTTAAAAGCAGGTTCAGTTGAACAGCATTCCAAGATAGATAGACTTTTTTTTGCTATTACATGTTTTTGTTTATGAAACTGTGAAAATACAGTATAAGAACATATATTTTTCAATACATTTATTTCATTTACAGCTAAACCTTTAAAATGAGGGACCAAGGTCCCACTAAGAAAACATATAATGACAAATTTCCTCCTTAGAAAGTTTAGAGTCCATGAGCCAATAGTACAATCACATTTTTTATAATACTTAGGATATTTTATTATAGAAGTCAGAATAGCCACAAACAGTTTAATACTTTTGAATACTTTTAATATTCAGGAAAAGATCTTTACATATATGCATACATGCCTAGCAGAAGCTTTTTAAAAAAGGAATCAGATTTTTCAAATCTTCTACTAAAACCGAGTAGACCAGCATTCTAAATTGACTATATTATCCTGAGATCTGCTGAACCAGGCTTTTAGAATTTATCATTCATAAGTTTACTTCTACCTTAACTTTCCTAAAATCTTAGATCCCGGATTGAAATATACAAATTTTTGTCTAAGAGCGTCTTCCCAAGCATTGTGAAAATATCTGAGATTCTTATTTCTTTGTTTGTGTGAACTTGCAATAATATTTTTTTTAACAAGTTACCCACTAATTTGTTTTGAAAGGAAGAATATTAGTCATCAGTTTTCATGTAGGTAAGATTTCCAATGTCTTTTGATACATATGGCTGAATATAGTTACATTTGTAAGAAATATTTTAAGCCCCTACTATCATTCAGTTGAACACGTCACCACATATCAAAGAAGTCACTTTCACTATTAAAGTAGAGCATTTTTATGAAATTCTCAACACAGAGAGGTCATTCTACAAAAATTAGTACACGCACAAAAAATATTTCCATTTTTAAAAGCTCAGAATTATATTTTCTAAACTATCCAAAAGGTTTGTGTTCTAGAATCTGAATGGTTAATCTGAGACAATATTAGCTGTCTGCACATCAAGAAAGGGCTGAACTCACCCCTGTGAAATATAATCTGCATGTTAGACACTTAGAAGCCAACACTCAAGTCAATGATAATTTTTTTGAATTTTTTATTTACTTTTAAATTATCTATTTGCAGAAGTGAAAGGTAAATGTAACTTAATACATAAAATATGAAAAAAATTAGGCGTTGCAAGACTATGTCATGAACTAATCACTTTTACTACACTGTACAGACAGAGGGTCATATTGCTTCTGTAGACACTCCAGGATTCTGTTGCGTGATCATAAAATACAACTGAAGGCATGTTAGAGAAACAAATCTATTAAATACTTGGATTGTTAGTAAAACTTCTGAAGAGAACAAAAATATTTTAAAATAATCTTTAAACATGCTCAGCTCAATAAAGATGTTTCCCACATACCAGAAGTAAATCTTTATAGATTCAAACTCACTTAGGCTCTAGCTGCTGTTTTCTGTATTGGTTGTCTCTGGATACAACAATACAGAACATGAAAAATTAGAAGCTATAAACACTCAATCCATAAAAGCCTACACTCTTCTATTAATTACAAGTAAGTAAACCTGTAGTGGGAGCCTTTATGAAAATCAAAAGAGAAAATCTGTCTCAGAACCATGAATGAAATATGACTTGCTTATACAGACCCTTGGACTAATATTGGAAAAATAATAGCAATAACAAAATCGTACCAATATTATTAAGGTTAATTTAAAAGTGAAATCTCTTCTATTTGTATCACCATAACATTTTTCAAAACTATTCACTAAGGAGAACTTCAGGCTGAGTAGTCACCAAGTGTTGATTAATAGCCTATTTAACTCCAATTGAATTTAATGTAGCTTCCAGTCATCCAAGTCATTTTCATTGCAAGTTTCACAATAACATTATCTAACTGACATTGTAAGAGATGTCAAATCAGATGGCAACAATTAGTACAGATCATATTCCTGAAAATTACTTCACAAAAATATAAAAATTAAATACTGAAGGAACAAGTAATAGACATCACCTTGGCTTCAAGCAGGAAACCTTGAAGAAAAAGACATTAAGTTATAGTTGTCTCTATAAAATGAACTTTGCATTCTAATTCTGATGCATTCACTTGAAGAAATTTATCCTTTACTTACTTGCTCATATGGCCCCGTGTTTCATGGGGCAGGGCAGAGTTTTTCACTGATTTGTAAGACTTCAATTTTCTTTTCTGTTTTCAGGACTCCTAGCTTCTATCAGGTGCAGGAACATTGAAATGTGCCTTAGAAACAATCAATAAAATGTGTCTCCTTAGGTTCATCCCATGAACTTTATGAAACTCAAGATAAGATACTAGTTAGTGTGCTTGTATTCTTTGTCCAGAGACATATACAAAATTTTCATTATGTCTGATGGCTTGAATTTTCAATGAAATTTCTCACTTATCCTAGAAAAGGTCTCTTTTGTAACATCCTCTGTAACATTTTTATTCTACTTTTTTATTTAGGTTGTTTATTACCCCATAGATGCAGATTGCTTCAATACATTGTTGGATATATGCATCTCTTTCAATGGGATCTCAAAGCTATCTTCATCACTGCAGTGCAGTTGACAGCTGCCAAGTAGAGAGACCAAATGCCACTGTAGCCAGAGTTTAAGCTGTCCGTTCTCTGAGTGAGGAAGTAAAGAGTAAAAGGATTAATTTTAGCATACTACATTCACATCCTGACTTTCCACTTTGTTTTTTGCATTGGATATCACGGGATCACATGTTTCTCTAAAGCTCCCATTGCACACAATAATGGTGTTACAGCTGCTCAAACCTGACCTAACTCACTAGGCCTCCTCTAACATACATGTACTTGGGTAATAGCATTGGATTTTCTTTCCCCAGTAATTTTCCCGTGAAAAGAATGATTTGGAGTTAACAGTTTCCTCCATAAGCAAGACAATGTCTGAGCAAATCTTTCCCATAGCGCTGAATCAGCTCACCACCTGTTTTTATAATTAAATTATTAAAAAAGAAAACAAAGCAAAAGAACACGAAATATTCAGCATAGAGTACCAGGTTTCTCACTCTCAAATTACTGTTCCTTGGCATGAAAAGATTTACCTCAGACTGTTACTGATTATTTATACAGTAGTACATATAGGTAAACCTAAGCAGACCTAAGTATCTGTCAATTAATACCAATGTTTGACTTTAGGTAAGGAACAAAGCAGAGAAACATTAGCTAAAAATGCAAAAAATCTTCAGATTAAACCTCCTAAAGGCTTTTTGCTTGAGGTCAAAATAGGTACAAATTTTCGCCATATAAATTACAACAGCTCTGCACCAAGGTATATAGGAGATATCTTGCTGTTGCAGCAGCAACTGTGGCAAAATCACTCTCCTCAGACATAAGATGGACACACATCTCCATCCCAAAGTAACCTCAGATGTAAGATGCACACCTCCATCCCAAAATTACCCACCTCCAAAATACAACTACCCCTCACTGAATATGATGCATGACTAGAGCCACTCAAGCTCCACCTAAAGATAAAGAAATAGTATAAAAATAAGTTAAGAATGGGAAGAAGTTAGAGAAGATTTTATCGTAACTTCTGGGATTGATCAAAAGGTTGAACCTGTCTTCTCCACCACAGGGACACCTTTTGGGTAATACCCATACTCATGCATGATGAATGATTAGTGATTAGAGCATGTCAGTCTCTTGCTTGGAATATGTTTTTGTTAGAGACTTTATATTTAACTTTAGTTAGATATATTTACTTTAGTTAGATACTCTCACTAGTGATCTTTGAACCTCAACCTATCACAGTGTTATTAATAAAGAGTTTTATTAATATAAATAATTTACTTTGTAAATTATTTTTGTGAGTTCTTCAAGGGCACTGGCATTCACTGCCAGCAGCTAACATACTCAAATAAAAGTGTGGAGAGCCAGGAGAGGGTATCTCCTACTCCACTGGTCTGTGTCTCTTAACAAGTCAGTCAAACTGCTCTCAGATCCAGAAGATTTCTCAGTGGAGATTCACCATAGCAGGACATGGACAGACTGGTTCTTGGCTTTCCTGGGGCACTGCCAGGTTAATCAAACACAAAATGTTTTGAAATCTCCCCTTTGATATGACAGAGAGAGACACTGACAATATATGTAGCTAAGCATATTTGCACACAGCATGAGCCAAAGAGGAATTTAGCCCTGTAGTTAAAGTTTTTGCTCTTCTAGGCAGAAGAACTATTTGTGTTTGGCAGCAAGCCAGACATAAGCAGTGGGACTGTACAGCAGGGCTGGAGTCTAAACGTCTCTGAGGACAGGTGGAATACCTGAAAAGTAGGATTTGCTGCTAAAATAATATGTCTCTGTATCAGTTTGTAATTGAACTGTAATTAGCTGTGGATACATAGAAATAGAGATATTATCATACTCAGCTAGGTAGCTGCCATTGTCAAGTTTGCTGGTCTCAGAATTCCAAAGCAGTTGCTCAGAATCACAAAGATCATTATAATCTGCAAAAAGTAGACTTTTAGAATAACATGCATGTAGTAAATTATGTATTGATATTTATCCATGTATTCAGACACATAGATACCACCCATGGTTTTTCTTAAATAACTGAAACGTTTGCAGTGAATCTTTGCCATTTTTTAGTCTCAGTGCGTTTCAACTTTTAAAATTTTAAACTGCACCATCTTCTTTTTTTAAACTTTCTTTTTACTATAAACTTCCAAATATATGACAGAGGAGGAAGAAAATCAAACATGGAAAACTTCAGCTGTTACTGTGAGCTTTTCAAAGTGCTTGAGCAACAACAGTCAGAGAACAAATGGAAGTTCCAACAGATTCTGAACTTCATTGCTTATTTAACACAGTAATGAGCTCATTTCAATTATTAAATGGAGATCTAAATTCAAAACAGCAACAAAAATTTCAATAGTTTTTAGGAATCCTCCTAGGTTAATTTATATCATGAGGCCATTAAAATATACCAGGTATGAAATCATGTTTTCACAATTCAGTTAAAATAATTTCAAGCACTTACTAAATTATAGCATTAAATAGAAATGCTCCAGTGTTTTCTTATTAATTTTTTGTATAAGCAGAGCTCTTTTTTTACAAGGTTGCTTAACGTACAACCAATCATATACAATAAATTCATGTACTTCTGTATGAAGGCAAAATGTAGTAGTCATTTGCTTAACAATTTAGACTTATTTATGAAACTGTCATAGACTCCAGTGTTTTTAATTTGTCTACCTCCATTTTTACTCAGTCATAATCTGACAAAGATTAAACAGGGTTTCTTGTCTTACCATCACTCAGAAACATTTAAAGCTCCTTTTACAGAAATTATATAAAATTACATAAGGTTTAAGACATGATGCAAATATTAGCAGCCACTGGAATACCATTAGGCTACAATCTTACATCAGTCCTTTAAACATCTCTATTCATTTCCTATCTTTATTGCATTATAATGACAGAAACACACCTTGAAAATAACATGCTATTGAAGTCACTGTGTTGATCTACCCAAGCTAAGTGCAATATTAAGTTGTTCTAAATGTGAATTTTCTTCTATCTGATTTGGAGTCCGTTATGGAAACACCTGATTTACCCTAATGTATCACTAAGTGGACACTCAGTCAGTAGATGAACAATAACTTATGGTTTGACCGTGTAAGGCCAGTGACATCCTAAATTCCCAAGTTGATGGGATCTGAATATTGCCTGGCATGTCACGTGGTCTTAACATTAGGCAGAACTAGGTAATGGATTAATGTCTTAATTTTATAATTTAAGTGAAAGCTAACTACATAACAAAAGGAGCAGGTAAATGACTGACAGAAAGTTATTCATCCACATAGTAAAAGAAGAAGGAATGATTTTCAGATGTCCTTGTTGTTTTGCTTATGACACTACATCTATCTGGACAAAAATATTCTCTGCCTTTTCATCTCTAAGGAATTCAAATTCTCTCAGGCTTTGCACTACCCTGGTTTCTGCTGTCACAGGACCCAGATCCAATCCTTCAGAAGTAGAAAATCTGCTTGCAAGCTACAGCTGTCTAATACATGTAAAAGGTGTTCTCAAAGGGGCCAACACCTGTCCACCATGCCTCTGAATTTGTATTGACTGCACAAGACTTGTAGTTTGCTCAGCTAAGAGACACAGATACCCATCATTCCTCTAGGATGAAGTTGAGTTCAGTTATTCTATTATGGAATGCATTTGCTTCTGTTTAGTCCTTCTTGATATTCAGAATGTTGTAATTCTGATTCTAGTGCTTCAGTGATCTATCCTTCCCCATAATCTCACATGTATATACTTTTTCTGTTTAACTTTCTTTTTTCCTGTCTGTTTTCTGGTGGCTTTTGAAAAATTCAGACTAAAGTAAAGAAATAATCATTACTGCTTAGACCTAAGGACGAGCCCAAACACAGAACATTGCCAGATTCACTGCAGCAATTTGCCTTCTCCTTCTTGTATTTATTCACAGATTTCAGGCTACTTCAGCTTTTTGTTTTCTCTCTGATCTTTTGCATTATATTTTCTGTAGTGATGCATTCCTTCTTGTCCCCATAATCTCCCAATCTTTATTCTATTTATCCCTAAAAAGCCTGCCTGGTAATCAGAATTGGACTGAAAATTAAATAATTTTTAAATGTATACACTTCTGCACAAATGTAGTTATTTTATTATAGCCCAGAATGGCCCTTGTACACCTCTGTGAAATTCTTCAGTTAGGATTGGTCTCCTCAGAAAACCTTTGTATGGCCAAAGAGCTAAAAAGGCACTTTGAGGGCCCATCAATGGTGTGATTCACTCTCTAGAGGTACTTCATTTTCTGTCACCACAGGAGAATGGTAGGGGTGACTGTGCAGTAATAGTGCTTTAGGCAATGCCTTAACCAGCTGGGAGCAATCTGGTCTCATTCCTGGGTAAATGACAAGTTGAGAGACAAGGAGATAAGTAATGCCGTTGTTTTCAAACAAGTATCTTGCTTCTAACACTCTCACTGGTCCCCTGCAATGTGGTAGCAGAATTCTCATAAGCCAGTTTATCCAGCTAAGCAGAAATTTGTCTCGGTGTGCTTCCCTCCTGCCCTCCACATGTATGGAATGAAACTAACCCTAAAAAGCAGTCAAACCTGCATTTTTCCAGAAATATGAGCTGACAAATCATGTTTGTTTCTTGTTACCAAGTACAGAAATCAAAGTGGGAAAAAAGTAGATTTGGGTACTTTTCAAAAACAATTGCAGAACAACAGTAGCAACCACATAGCATTTCTTCAGAGACTGAACACTTACTTGCCTTCTGGTGGAAAGCATTATGTATGTGACATATGTAACATTGCCATCTAGAGACATCAGCTGTAACAACGTGCTTGAGCAGCTCCCAGATGTATGCACAGCCGCCTCCAGTCACAATAACCTCCTTCCTTCTTCCTGCTCTTCATGATTTATTATATGGCCCTCATATTTATTATACCTTCTCCTACATTTAAATTGAAATTGCATAAGAACCTTTTGAATGGGCATCTAACATAATTTACAGGTTTGTCAGTAAATGAATAAGGAAGTTACTCAAGGAGGCTAGGAATAAGCTCACTTTACCCCTAGAAAAATGAAAAGGTTTGTACTCATAGATTTTTGGTTGGATGTTACTATATCTGCTTATCGTGGTTTACAAACTATATTCAATTTAGTAGTCCTACTAAAACCAGCTGCTGTTTGTTCTCCCTCTCCCTCCAACTGGAAGCACAAAAGGCAAGGATTGTCAGTTGAGATAAGAACAATTTACTGCACACAGCAAAGAGATAAGAAGATGAACAATAATAGCAATAAATTAATAACAAAATGTATAAGATGAAACAACTTACATGGAAACCCTGTGACAACAGCCAATTGGCTCTTCCCCACTATGTTTTCTCCCTATGAGAAGGAATACCTGTTGCTGTGTGTGGTATTACCCTCGGCACGGCCAGCCCCGACACCGCAGCAGTTCTTGGGGTTCGGCAATGGGGAAGCGTCAGCAAGACGATGGCAAGAGGAGAAAGGAGGATCACTCCAGAGGCTTAGAGCAAACCCTGGTTTTTTGGGATCAGCACAGACCCCTCGCCTCGTGTCCGGTGCCTCAAGAGTGACCCCGAGCACGAGGAGAGAGAGGGTTTTGTTACAGAAGGTGGGATCTCAGGGAGGGTAGGAACAGAGCCAATGGGGTACAACATGGAGTGGTTGTTAACATAACATACACTGACATACATGGAGATAGGAGGGGAAAGGTTCCAACCCAGCCAGTCACCAGAGATCCCTCTCAGAAGCTTCTGGACTTGGGGGACAGGTCTTGGGGTGACTGACAGGGCGGGAAAGGCTCTTGACACCTGATGGACAGGCAGCCAAGGCGGGAAAAGCAAACCAATCAGGAGCTGTATCTGGAGAAGGCTGTGGGGAAAAGTAGCAACTTAGGGTTACAAAGAGAAACTGGGGTACAGCAAACTGAACAAGGGTACAAAGAAAAGCCATTTTGTGCAACCCTAGACTTACAGCAAACTTATTGTACAGAACACACCACCACAAATACCCTCCTCCCTAGGAAGTGAGAACCCTTTACTCCTGCCCCTGGTAATGATGTGAGGTGTAATAGAACCATCTCTGAGCCATGGCCTTTAACCCACACCCCCTTCCCACCACTGGAAAAAAAATTAACTCTGTCCTGGACAGAACCAGTGCTTGCTTTGGTATTTTCACTAAAAGTTTGTGTTTTCCCCAAAATCAACTTCTGGTGAGCTTTCCTGCTCATACTTAAGAAATCAAAAAATCAAGGACTCAAATAGATCCCAATGTTAGTCAGTAGTGCCACAGATGTAAATGGGCATAAACAAGGGGTATGCAACCATTTCACACACATGGAAACAATCTCTTGAAGGGGATGTAATTGAATGCTTAAAATGAAATTGAGCTTGGAATAAGTGTAGGCTATGCAAGATCAAATACATCCTCTGTCTTCCTCAGGATCACCTTAGACTAGGTGCCGAATTTTAGACTCACAACTTCAGATGAGCACATTTGCATACAGGAAATTGTATCAATGTAGGAATTCAGAAAGCTCAACAGTTCTAATCTTCCTTAATATTCCACCTCAGCGCTCGATCTATTCAACTGTTTGGATGGCTTCCTTATTCTCCTGGCGTAGAAGGTTTTCCAGGATGGAAGAGACTGTGCAATACCTCAGCTACTCACACACAGCTCAGCCGTGCTCACTGGACAGATGGCATTCAGGCGAAGCAGACCCATGCCATAAAGACATGATTCGTACATCTATGCCATGATAATGACACAGCTGCCCTTGTGGACACTAAAATACACTGAGAAAAATTACAGAATATTACAGTAATCAATTAAGATATCTACTGACTCTGTAGGCCTTCCTACAAGTTGATGCACACAGGTGAAGGCATTTGTTCTACTTTTGTACAGGACAATTGAGGAAAAGCCTTGAACTTTGATGACATATTAATAATATGCTGAACTGAAGGTCATTCCAAGTAATTTTCATCCAAGTGATTTTGGCTTAGTTAGATTAATGTTTACTTACACTTTTTTTCTTCTTTCTCTCATTCTTCCGTTCTGGAAAACACCAAAAAGGCCTTGGACTCATTCACATATGTACCAATTTTAAAAATTTTTGATTGAACTGGAACATGAATCACAATATCTGCAGAAGATATAAACTCCTACAGTCTGCCACTGTCTTAAATGGACAGTGAGAGTGCATTGCCTTACTCCAAAATGTTTCTTGTCCCTCAGACTACCAGAATGCTAGGTAAAGAGCTTTAATTGTATGCTTAAAGAAGGCTTTTATATAAAAATGTACAGTTTCATAAGGCACAATTCTTGCGAAATGTTAGCAACTTGAACTTATTCATGAATTGTAATGCCTGCAACGTTAAATAGAGCAGTGTTTTGTTTGGTTTTCTTTATGATTTACAGGGACACTTTATGGAAGGGAATTAAAATGTCAGGTATACTTATGTTTCTACAGAAATATATGAACATTTCTTTTTGTACTGACTTTAAGGTTTGCAAAAAGTAAAAAGCACTAAAAACAATCAGAGACATTTTTTAGAAAACACAAGTGCATATTTGTCTAATAAGCAAAAAGCACTGGGAGTTGATCTTGAAACCTTGAATTCCGTTTCTTTCCATCAAAATTGTACCACGTGTTCAACCACACAAAATAATACAAAATTGCACCCTAAATATATGTAGAATTTCTTTAATCACAACAAATTAGGTGGTTAATTACTGTACATTGTGCTTTACTACATAAATGAATGAAGTAAAATTAAAATAAATTAATAATAAGGGATACAAAAAATGTAGATGGGCACCCTTACCTGCAATCTTTTCTGAAAATGTTCCTGGATCTATTTATGGTCGTGATAACTTTTAGCTAAAGCAGCTAGCTTATATTCAGGCAATGTTACCATTATTCAAAGGAGAGAATTATATATTCTGGGAATTAGAGTGGATGCACAAAATTTGACAGTGATGTAAATTATCAAGCCAATGTCCAGAGGGAGCATGCTGTAAATAGGAATCATATCTTTAATTCAATCCTCACTGGTATCATAGCCTGCCTCTAAAACAGATGAAATTAGAAATTTTGCAGAACAAAGTGAAAGGTTTAACTCTAGTCTCAAACAAAGGTTTGTTCATTCTCCACAATACAGGGCAGTGTGCATCTACCTTTCTCCAAGATACAAGCCTTGAGTGGATAAACACAAAAAATTAAGAACCAGCCTCAAAAACTTCCCAGTGAAAGAAAATAATTTAAACCACTCTCCTGCTTTACCAATGGATAATCTTCTCCATCCAGTGTCTCTTTTCAGCTGCATGGATGGTTTCTTTCTCTTCTAAACACTATTCCTTTCTTCTAATGCATGTACTTTCTTTCATGTATAGATGGTAGTTTTGGCAGAGAGTCTTGCTGAGGACAGCTGACAGGATCTGTGCAAAAAATATTGCATGACATGGAGGTGTTTTCCCCTGCTGACCATGACTAATGGTGAATTTCAAAAGGTAGAGCAAAAAGGTAGGAACCCAAACCCATGTGTAGAAATTTCTGTAATGATGTCCTGGATTCATACACAATGCACTTTACAATTGAATAGCTATGTAATTTTAGTCTGTCTCTCTACATATATCCACATGTAGGGTTACTCTCGTTCATTTATTGCAGAAACCCTTTGAGGCCTCTCCAAACCTCCTCTCATACCGGGCATGATATTTACGGCAGTAAATACTGTGAATGCAAATGTTGTCACAAAGACCTCCAGCAGACTAAGAAAAAGCAGCACTACTATGAGAATTTTACAGAAAGAGAACTGAGAAATTAAGTGCCTTGGTGAAGGTCTGCAGGAATCTTATAGAAGACAGTTTGTCCCTGAAGTGCACGTCAGTATGAAATCTCTGAAATGATGAAGCACAGTCAGCTGACTGCACACCTAAAGATGTTCCAGGAATATGTTGTTCAAATAACACCTTTTTCTAGGTAAACAGCATAAAAAATGAAGTGACAGTGTAAAAAATGAAGTTTTTATCAGCTGTAGATGAAAAATTAACAAGTACAAAAAGCAAAACTAGAAGAAAAATGAGATGGTTACTTCAAATAGCAAGTAGTTTAATCCAGAAAGACACTGATGTAAATCCTTTCTTGAAAAATTTCTGATGTTCACTAGAAATCAAGTTTTGTTTGAAGCCAGTACTATACATGCTACTTTAATAAATACCCACAGCAATGAATGTTTATCATTTTGTCGTTTTAATGATCCAGAAGACACTATGTATCAGTGCTTGCAATGTTATTACTAAAATTCACATATAACTACAGGCTTTACAAACAATGTTTTTGAAAGAATCATACTTTAAAATGGTGAAAATTACCTTTAAAATTAAGGTAAGAATATTGTGTTGCTCAGAATAGAAGATTGTTGTGAAGGAAATTAATGTCTTAAAAATGAAATTATTGCAAAGGCAGGAGAGAGAGAAACTGCCAGTTTCAAAGATACAGATACAGTGTCCAAAATACAGCAGATCCAAAGACATTTTTGTTTACCCTTTGGTGGTATAGAGTAACATTCAAATTCAAAGCAAACAGATTCCATGAATGATTCATTTTCTAGCTTTATGTATATCACCTCTTCATTTTGCAAGGGAATGGTCAGGTGAACAGGAAATACTATTGAGTGTTTCTCTGGCTGTCTGCCATGCTCCAAATGATGGCTAATAAAATTACACCAACACTTGAAAGATTGTCTTAAAAGTAAAAAACATTTTAAGGTGAGAATCTGAACATTGTAAGTTTATCTTTAGAAATTGTATACATCTAGAAGTTGCTGCTTTATTATAGTACAAATGTTCTGAGCTTTGACTTATTTTCCATAACGTGTTTTGTTACCTGTATAAATATTTTAATGTCCTGTTACTTACCCTTATGCAGTGAAAGCTATTTACACATTTAAAAAAATTCAAGAACCAGTGCTTCTGTGCTGAAAATATCACTGTGTGGTGTTTTACCTAAATCATTAATTTAACTTTTCAATTGTGATTGGTTTTAACTGAGAAAGAAGTAGCAAGCAACTAGAAAGCATTGAAAGGATAATTAATATTAGATCCTGTTCTTTATTTCTTCCATTGTAAATCTGATAAAATCATAGGAATGATGAATATCATTGAGTGGCAAAAAAAATTTTCATCAGTAACATTCAAGGATGATGAACAAAAAGCTCTTCCATTTTTTGGTGCAAAAAACTACCTTTAGTTCTTAAAGCAAAAAAAAAGGTAATTTCTCAGATTATCTTGTATAAAGGATTGTTGCAGAAAAATGGTCCAATCAGTCCCCTAAAAAGCTCTGATATAGTGGAAATTCATCATCATCAATGATTATATTCAAGGCACACAAGTCTGTCTACACATTTTTTGATGCACCTCTGCTATCCAAGAAAAGCATCTCAGCTGTAGAAAATGGTTGATGACATAACAGCTAGGCTGCAGATCCTGGTATCCCTCAAATCAGAATTTCATGATGCAGCAGGGAGTTTTCATATAATCAAATTGATGTCTCTGCAGTTTGTTATATTAGAGACTTCCTCTATCGAAGCAGCCCTGTGGGATTCTGTGGGATTTTTGTGTTTCATTGATGGACCTACACTCTATAATAAATAAACTTTGTAAAAATGAAAACCAGAAGAGGTATATGTTTGTCAAACAATTAGTCAAGTCATTCACCTGAGAATTTAAAAATCAAGCCGGTTTCTAAATGTGTGCTGCTACTAATGGTATCTTCTTTAAATGGATTTTAATAAATAAATTGTGTAGATAATTCACAAGAAGGAATGAAATATATTTCACATTACCATTATTTTCATATCAAGAGCCAGCAGAGCTACATGCTTGTCAACAGGGTAAAAATCTAGACTGTAAATACATGGGAGAATAATCATGTGGATATGACACTTCTACAGAACAAGTGAAATTACAGTTTAGAACTGTAAAAACATTAAGAATATCTTGATTTTTTCTTGTAGTAGTAGAGCACCTTACTTAAAATATCCCTCTTGCCCACATAACACTGTAAAGCTGTTGAGTGATACACTGCAATGTATTGTTCTGCAATTCTTTGTCCTTTTTAATGAAATAATGCATTTGATTGTAAGCTCTTTAGCCCAGAAAAACTCTCAAACAACCTATCCCCGTGAACAAATGATGGGATTAGCTCCGTGCAGCATGAGAAACCCAAATGGCCAGGTGCCATAATTGACTGAACTGCTCTAATGCTGGTGCAAAGCAGAGAGCTGAGAGTCACATTGAGCATTTTAGTAATACCATAACCTGTAGCTCTGTTAAGTGACAACATTTTTTCTGTTGTTCATTCCCTACTGTACATCTTACATAGTATTGTTCTCTTTCTGAAAGTGCCACCAGAAGACAATGAGCAGGGATTAATTGTATAGAGGAAGGTGGGCTGTATGAAGAAAAAAAATGCATCATTGGTGAAGAGACCTGAAATGCTAGAGCTGCATGTGTGCAATTCTCATCTCTTCTTACTCCTGAAACAGCATAACTCTAAGGGATGCCTCAGCTGAGAAAACTAATACAACCTAAAAGGAAAATAAAAAAGGCATCCTAGACTGAACAGCGTTAATAGGTATGGACAACAAGGATAACTAAGTTTAGACCCTTACCAAGACACCTAGCAGGATCTTATGTTAAATACATTGCTAATGTAGAAATTTCTCCAATATTATTGTTTCTCTTTATTCATCTATCCTTTATCCCCCTAAATTTCTTTTCACATAAATCCTTGGACTCGGTATTTGCAAATGGAAAAAGATTAACGTATTTTAAATATGTTCTTTTTTATCAGGTTTGAAGAGTGGCTGGAAGAATTCATCTGTTTTTTTCTGGACAAATGAAGTAAGAAATGGTTATTTTCAGAAGCCATATCACACCACCTAATATTAATGTATCTTGTCAGTAATACCCCTGTTTAATACAGCAATGACTACATCTTCTGCAGAGATCAGGATATTTTCAGCTTCCCTGTAGATTGTCTAAATGAAGATGTGGTGATAGAGTATTCTCTGCATTTCTGGAGATACACTGCTAAGGCAGCATGTGCTTTTGTTCTAGCCCACACATGGGTTGTCATCAGCCCCTGTATATTTTGTCTTCTTAGCAGTGGGGGAAAAGATTGCAGCTGGCAGATATTTCAGCCAGCTGAAATGAATTTACAATAATGTAAGCCTTAATATCTTTTCCTGAATTGGAAGATTCAGAGATTTTAACTGTCAAGACATTGTCAAAGCCTGTGGATGGACAAGGTTCAGAACCTTTACATCTGCACTTTCATGAAGCCTCCTGCTCTGTGAGTTATCATCTTGTCTGTTTGGGCAGTAGTTTCTGACCTGGCTGCTCTCTTCAGAACATGTAAATAGTGAGTGTAGGGAGTTAGAGGTCTGAAGTAACAGATGTGACAGATAACTTCTGTGATCTATTGATTCATGTATTTTAAGTATAAAAGGTATCATAATGATGATCTAGTCTGACCTCTTAAATGATGCAGGGCAAGGAGTTGCAGTGAGCAATTTCTATAATAATAATCTCTGTTTGACTTTTACCAACATCTTCACATGATGAAGAACTCACCTCATCCCTTGCTGAGTTTTCCCAGTGATTAATTACTCTCACTATTAAAATTTCTGATTTAATTCTAGTTCAAATTTGTCTAGCCTCGTCTACTAAGCTCTGGATCTCATTACACCTTTCCCTATTAGATTAAAAAGGCATCTACCACCAGAAATGTCTTTCCTCTACAGTTACTTAAATAGCATAATCAAGTCACCTTTTAACCTTCTCTTAGATAAACTAAACAGATTGAGTTCAATTAACAAGCCTCCATCCTGCCTTCAGGGAAAAAGAGCAGTGGTACTCTTGGGAAAGGTTTCATGAAATAAACCACATTAATTCACCAGATTTTTTTCCTAAAGCTTTCTGTACAGCTGCATGTGATTTTTATTTCATTTAATAATATCTGGCAGAAACAGCAATAAAATGTCTTTTTTTCTTTCCTCAGCTCCACAAAAGCACTTCAGTGTGCTAAAGCTGGTTGTTCCCAAAGACAACTTTATTCAGTCATCTTTAGGAGCAGAATTTGTTTGACATTGCAAGTTGGACCCCTGAGATCTGGATGCTATTCAAGGAGAAAGCTGGACATGTAGAACCAGGGCTCAAAGACACAAACAAGCTGATAGGAAGAAAGACAATAGAGAAGCACATTTCTACAGTCGGCCTCTAGCAGATTTGCAAACTTAGTGGAGACTGGGATTCGTAACCTGTAGCCACTTCTGGATTTAGACACATCAGTCCTCCACTTAGAGAAAGTCTTTGAAGTGTATAAAACTAAATTCTCAAAAAACTTTCAAAAAGAAAAGGCAAGGGGAAAAAAGAGATCTAATCTACTCTACTAGAGAAAAAGATAATATCCATTCTACTCTAAAGAGGATGAAGCTAAATATTCAAACTTCACAGAGACTGAAAAAAATGAAATTGAGAATGTGCATGACTGATGAAGCCACTCATCTGGCAAAGAACAATGCCTTGTTATAAAAGTTGTTCAATACAGGTTCAGTACAAAATGCTTTAGCAGGCCCAGAAGCAGGGAGTCCTTTCAGAGGTAACTGCCCTTGTTAAGGAATTACAAAATCTTTCTCCTTCTCTGATCATGTATTTTCCAATTTATTATATATTATATAATATAGACAATATATATACACACTATTATAAAATTAAATTATATAATTGTATAATTATAAATTATAATTTATTAGCTATAAATATAGAAAGCTCTCTTCAAATTCCACCACATCCTACTTTAACCACATCAAATGCTTCTGTGCATTTTGGCAATGTGTTTTAAGCCAAAGACAGGCATTTTTCCAGCATCTGTTATTTATGATCAACAGTGTAAGCTGTGAGTACTTTTACCTTTAGGTGAGTGTAATGCAAATCAAGGTTGCTCACCTAGTTGAAACTGATGATTTTAACTGATGTAAAAAATTCCATTTTGTTAATTTGAAGTTTATATTTCTCCACACAAACTTTTTAGAACATATATGGTGCATGTGATCCCCTTCAAACCTTCTGAAGGCCATGAGGATGCTTAAATCCTGGTAAAAGCGCTATCAAAACTTCTGTCGCAATGGCATGAAGCCAACACAAATAATTCAAGTCAAAGTGGTGCAATTATTTTGTTCCAGTTGTAAAGTTCCAGTTCTGTAAGTCTTCCTATGACGTTGAAATCAAAGCTTTTTACTGTGATTAGAAAATCTATTAGACCAAGTTTGTCTATAATCATTTATTTGTATACACACTTGCTGTCTGTATAATGTGGCTGCCAGCCACACAGATAAACACAGACATATTTTACTTGTTTTCAAAGAAAAAATGAAATGTTTCTTTATTTTTAAAAAAAAAATGTTTTTCCATGACACAATTGATTTTGTATTTATTACTTGTAATGAGCATTTTTATTTGTTTTGTCTTCTCTTGATATTGTAACAGTGGTGCATTTCCAAATGTGTAGTTGATGCCACTCTTCCATTAGGATTACAGCTGATGATAAGAAACTTTGATTTTTCAGCATGTGGAAGTAAAGCCAGGAGATGCTAGCAGGAGTGAAGAATATGTTCAGAGGCTCTGTACTGCAGAAGTTACCACAGCAAGGAGAGAATGGTAGACAATATCAGTGCGTTGCTGATGTTTTTATCATGAAGTTGAACATAGGTGGCAGATTGTGCAAAGGGGAAGTTACTGTCATTCTGAAACATGCAGGTGTCACACATAGTCAGACTGACTAGTGTTCATGAAGACTCCATGGAAATGGATAAGATCTTGCAGTATTTTGGAATAACATTTTCTCTGACTGTAATATTCCTAAACCCTATCCATTGGACTACAATTTGATATGTGATTTAGAAGCACTGGAACATTTGGGCATGTCATTCTTTCTGAAGACCACTGTGCTTTTCAAGAGTTGCAAGGGGCAACCTGTTTGTGGAAACCTGACTGCATGGAAATTTGTACATAGTGCATTATAAAGGATTTGAGTGTGCTGAAATATGGCAAAGTTGTATTCAGTCTGAAGCAGCTAACCTTCATCTACTTCTGTACACAGAAATGCTTGAGATGCCATCTCTTCATGTTTCAAGAAAAATTTGTACTGAAACACATATGCAACTTGCTGTGTTTGACAATCAGGTTGGTTCCACCAGGAAGATCATAATGGGAGCACAAGAGAGCCTCGGTACAGTGATTCTTAGAGTCATTACAGACTATAGGATCTTTTTAGTTTTTTTCATGGTACAAACAGTGGCTACTGAGAAGGGGTCTTTAGGCTAGTTGCTGTGGCAGCGTTGTCCACAGTATGTCCACTCACATTATCATTCAGTCATCGCTGACCACAAAACAGCAAGCGCAGTTTTTTACTGCAGTTATTTGTTCCCACCCTGTTCTTTTTTCACTTCCTGTGTTGAAGGCTAATTGCTCTTTTCATAGTTTAGATACTACTGCTCTCATACAATCTTCACCAATGTTGTTGCCAGAGTCAATGTAGAAAATCTGCCCATGTATTAGTAGAAATAACTTGCATTTTTTTGAAAGAATAGGTCACATATGCAGTGTATTTACACTGAATTCATCTAGTGTTTAAAGTCAGTCTACAAACCCTAAAGTTAAGCACTCGTTCCATATTTTTATTCTCTCAGAGAAGCAGTAGTACCCTGAGTTCAGGTGTTTTAATAGAAGAACTTAATGAAAAAATGTTTCCTAAGAGTATTACAGTCATTTGTCTAAATGTCATAGATGTTCCACAGATTGTACAGTCAGCTTCTTCAGGGAGGAAAAAGAAGATTGTCTTTTTGGGTTATCATTTTGCCCTTTTTCTAAGATGCTCACATTAAGACAAATTAAGTGATTGCCTAAGAAAGCCCTTTGAAGCTTGGTGGAAGCAAGCATCTTCTAAGCAATTCTGTAATTCACAACCTCTCTCCTTCTATACTGTTACTTTGGTTAGCCACGTTACAATATTCAACAGTAATGAATTCAATTAGATAACTGGATGACCATGTCTTGTAAGTAATTATGAATGTTTTCAGCTAACACAACCAGTGTGCTGACTTTATAAAAGTGAATAAAAAGGTGTCTAGCGGATTAATTTTCATGTATAAACTCTTGCCCTAAAATCTTCAGTCTGCAACGTTTGGAATGTTCACACATTAAAAATTACACCAACAGTTTCCCTATTATTCTTCAGATCATTTTCTTCCTATACCTTATTTCAAACTCTATTTTTGTAAATGCTCCACAACATACAGTACCTGTGCTAGTAAACGTGCTAAGCTATCAGTGCGTAAATGACTTTGGAAATTAGTTGGAGGTTAATTTGCCTCTTTGCCCCCCCCAAAGTAGCCAAACTGTAATTGATTTTGATGGCATTCACAAAGTACCTTGGCCTGTTGAATAATGAAGGAGCACTTACAAAGACAGGCACTGAATATAGCAACAATTACGTAGGGTATCAATGAGACATCATTAAAAGTTTAATGCTTCCGCACTTAATCAACTTTGCCCTACCTTTAACAGCTTTGTTGCTTTAGGAAATCTGCAAAGTTTCGAGTGTCAGTATGTTGTACATGTTTTACATCCATCAATTCAGAGAAATGTTCGCTCAGGGTAAGCATGTCTAGTCCTGACATATTTAAGGAGCTGTTAAAGCATAAAAGAAAAATGATAGACAATTACTGGTGCTGGGAAAATGTCAGGCCATGTATGTGCGTGCTGAATGGAGCATTTGTCACTCACATGGTCACAGAGCCCTAAGGACAGCATCATCTTACTGTATTTTTTGATTACTCAAAGGTAACAAAAGAAATGTCAGCTTTTATTTTTTAGTCATAACAGATTCAGCCAATCAGCTATTGAGTAATTAGTTGTCAGGATTTTTAGCTGATTTATGTGATTTTTTTTTATGTTAGACAGTGGTGATTATAGCCATGTCTTAACAGTAATTTATTGAACTTTTTATGTTTGAATTAAATAGCTATGGAAGTAGAAGTTGTGAGGACTTTAAGAAACTAATGAACCTATGCTATGCAGTTGTTATTTGTACACACTTGCTAGACTCCTCCATCAATATCTTAGGAAAAAACGTCTAATTTACTTACCTCACTTCCCTTGCATGCAGCACTCTACTAAAACAGTAATGAAGATACAGGACACTAAGGTGACACTGGTATTTAAAAATACCATACACTGTAGAATGAGGAGGATTTTTGAAAGCATGTACAATAGCATTCCTCTAAAGAGCATTTTGTTATAGATCATTAAAGTTTTCTGATAGTAGCCTTGTGTCTGAATCCTGAGCCATCAGTCCCACTTACTTCAGAAACCATAGCAATATCACGCCCTTGCAGTGAAAAATGGGGTAGAGGTCATGTTTCCTGACATTAGTGTGGAATCTGGAATCTCTGTGATTTAAGCAAGGTGTCCCTTTTTGTCAGACTAGGTCTGAATAGCTCTTGTCAGTATTTGTCCTTTACATCCCATTAAAAGCCAGGCCTTAACTGCACTTTCTGACACACTCAAAAAGTATAGATCTTGGCACTTACCACTTAGAGGTTACTCCAAGATGTGTTTCTTTTCAAGGAAAAGTACTTGATCAAGCTTCATCTATGTGTGCCTTGTAAAATTATGATCCATTTTCCAGCATAATCCCTTTTAAAAATATCTTCAAATCCCATAAAAACATGGAATGCACCTCTTTTACTAATAAAGAGGACCTGACACTACATTGTAGTTGTACACTACAATGACACAGACTCTGACTTCAGAAGGCTGAAAATTACTCTTCTGGTTTTGGGGATATGTTTCTCTTTTATACTATTTTACACAGACAAATTTGATTGGTGAAACAAAGACAAACTTCTTCAATCACATTGGTCAGACTAGAGGGACATCAAGAAGTCCCTCCTAGGGAAAAGAATGAAAACAAAGTTACAGTTACAAAAACATGTCTTTTGTTTACAGAAAATTCCTTGGGAAAAGAATTTCAGAAAACCAAAACATTTCAGGCACGAAACTAGGGCCACAAGGACCAAGCTGGATCCTGAAATGAAGCAACATGACATGACTTTACATACTTAGATCTAGTATCTACTACAGCAAACTTGTCTTGGTGAGAGCTAGTTGGAATGTGTAGAGTACCAAAGAAGGGATTAACACATAAACCTTTTGAACCATTGAGTGTGGATTCTTGAATTCCATTTCTGTATGTTCTCTTCAGAGTCTTTAATAACTTCTAGCCTATAAACTTGTCAAAAGCCTTTTGAAAATCCAGACATATTGTGTACCTGGTTCCTCTCTGTTCACATCCTGTGACACTTTTGAAGAACTCCAGCAGATCCGTGAGGCAGGATTTCTTTCTGTTAACTCAGCTGTGATGCCCCTTTTCCCAGACACAATTTTCTTCATGCATTCTGCTGCCATAATGTTTATAACAGACTATATCATCTAACCAGAGACAGCAGTCAGACTTGCCAGGATGTAGTGTTCAAGATTTCCTCTAGAGTACTTTCTGTGCCTGGGAGTTATACTGGCAGCTCACCAATATGCTGACACAGTTGCTGCTCCTGATGACACAGTTGGCTGCTCTTGGCCAACTGCTCTGCAATTTCACATATGAGCACCGTCTTGGTGAATATTATCCAATCCTACTGACTTGCTAAGATCTCACACAAAAATCTGGCCTCATACTTTCTGCATATTTGTTTCAAACTAATCTAACTCCTCTGATCTGTTACAAAAAAAGTGCATCAGGTGTGGGATTCTCCCCAGATTGCTTCACCAGTAAAGTAAAAAAGCAAAGAATTTGATGAGCTTCCTTTATTTGTGATACTATAATCTCTGACAACAGCCTGACATTGTTCTTGATTATTCTATATGTGAGTCAGTCCATGGCAATGGGTCTTTTATCCAACACCCTGAAGAATTTAAGTGATCGATTAATGATCTTTTCTTGTTTTTACTTTATCAATCACTTATTCACAGCCTACGAGGATTTTATTTCAGAAATATCTCTGTGAGTACCTCCATCTGCTGTGGAAGATTTGTTCACACTCTTCCTTTTAAAAGCCTGGATATATCAGATATAAAAAATGTTAGCACATCATTAGTATTTGGTGCTGTGGGATGTTTTTGTTTTGTAATTCATATCTTACCTTAAGTTTAGTGCAGTGGACCATTTATCTCTAAGTCTTTCTTAACAGGTCAATTTCTTGACACAAGTTCAGTGGAGTGCAATTTTTCATATATTGCTGTCTTCATCCCTAAATTATCTTTTAAAAAAATCATTTCTGCAATTTTTTCAAGTAAAATAATTTCAAATTATTGCTCAGTGTTAAAACTGAACATTTGGAATGTTTAACAATATTTTGCATAAATCAAATCAAAAGCTATTTCATCTATCCTAGAGGGGAAAGTGACAGGTACATAAATCAATAGAACATCAGAGATTTCCTGCTCTTTTTTTTTCTCCTACAATTCTTCTGCTATTCCTAGTTAAACATAAGATGGTAAACACAGGATATGCTAGAGTCACACTTGAAAATGCATTTGATTAAAGCAATCATGTCACAACACAACTTGCATTGTTCTCTTTCTGATGTCCTCTATGGAAGTTCTACTAGTAATGCATATACTTAGTTAAGGAGCTTTTAATTTATTAATGTAATCTGCCATGATTGCATTCCAAAATACTGGGCTGCAAGGTCTACTTACAAAACTGTGAATGTTGAAAACAATACCTGCTCTTGTCGTAGAGGTCAGATCTTTTATTTCTCAAGAAGAAATCCATACCTGTAATAGCAATGAGGTTGTATAGTGATATATTTAATTGGTGCAAGGAAAAATCGGCAAAGTACTTTCTAAAAATCAGGATGGCTCTCTGCTAGCTAATGGTCTGTCATCAAGTGCTGAAAACTCACTTAAAATTTGCTAACAAATTTGCATTATTTTATTGCTTCATCAATATGTACTGAAGATAAAAAGAATGTGTAGAGGCATATTTAGATAATATGTTTATTTGGATATGGGAAACTCACAAAAGATCTCTTCCTTTACACAGATACATTCATTAAGCTATAGCTCTATAATGAAAGGATCTATAGGACCTCATTGCAGAGATTTGGTTGCGGCAATGTCACCCCTAGGAGAACCCGGGGCCTTCCTTGCTCCAAATAATATGATTGTTTATGAGGTTAAGCAAAATTATTGTGTTTGATACAGGTAAGATCAAGGGCCCCTCGGTTTCAGTAAGATACTAAAGTATCTCTCAATCTCAGTATGTAGAAAATTTCTTTCACAAATATGTTTACTAAAAAGTTGATTTATAAGAGAAATACAACAAAAAAATAGGCTGAATTATATTTGATTTATATGGCACTCATGACCCAGATATACTGGGACAAAATGAAGGTTCCTCTGGTTCAGGCGTGCACCTCTTAGCAAAATTATGAATAAGAACAGCTTCCTACATTCTGTGGGCTTTAGCCAGGCTGATTTGTTTGTATCTCGAGGGAAAGAGACTGAGAAATAACCTCATACCTAATGAAGACTGTGCTAAGTATCTGGTGGCTAGGAAAAAAAACCTCTTTTGCAATTGTTCTTCATACTTTGCTATTTAATATCTGATATGGTCAGAAAACAGAGGGGGCGAAAATAAAAGATGAGGTTTCTGTCCTCACCTAAGACTTCAATCTCTTTCCACAATGTGGAAAATGGGCTCACCTTTTTAGGAAATGGGGAAATAGCACTTCAAAACCTACTCATCATCCTCTTTCAATAAGCGCCAGTTCGTGTCTCTCATTTGCAAACCTCTATCCATTAGCTAAGGAAGGAATTCCTTTTCTTCTTTCCCACACTGCAAGGGAGTGAATCCACATTGCCTCTTCTTGGTGACATGGTTCAGAACAGACAGTGGCAAGAATGTGTTTATAAATGAACTGTCTGAATAGATTGTCCCACAGTCTCCACTGAGAGGATATTTGCCAAAAAAAAAAAAACCAGAACTGATAATACCACGAGGAAAGTCTCAATAATGCAGTTTGTTCAAGAACAGACAGATATCTTTAAAGCACTGCATGGCAGGGAGGGTCTTGGGTAAACAAGAAGTTTAAAAGAAGCATCCGAGGAGCATAAAAAATTCTAACATAAAATTCTGGTTGGAGGGAGACCACCCATCACACACCACAAGGAGCTTGTAGCCATCCAACCAGAGGATGAACAGCACAGGGGCAACATGTAGAGAGCCACGTGTGGAGTGGTCTCATGTGACCTCATGGAGAGCTTTCTCCATGACCTGCTTCAGCAGAGGGAATGATGTACACGTAACAATAAAGCACTTGTATCTTGAATACGGTTGTTTAAATAGGGGAATGGGTGCTCCCAGGGAAGGTATACATTCTTGAAATCCAGGTGCCTAGAGGCGTCAAAGGACATCTAGGGATGCAACATGTGTAAGATGGTGGTGAGGTTAGAACTTCATGGGAACAGTAATAAAGACTGTTTAGAAAATTGTAGGTGTTTGATAACTTCTTTTAAGTGTCCACTAGTGCATTTTTTTCAGTTGTATTGCTGATATTGATCCTGGATGAATAGTTCTCTGATTGCTGGTTAATTATGTGGAGTTACTTCAGTTTAATTATGGTCTGACTTACACCGTATTAATCAAGTATTTTTTCTCTTCAGCACCCCACAACTTGCAAACTAGTCCTTGTTTTCAAGGATGTGTTTCCAGCAGTGGTGATTTATGGAGCTGGAACCCTTCATAACCCTTCCAACATTGTTTTCCCAAAAAAACTGAGATCATGTGGGATAAATGCTGAGTGACTAGGATTAGTCAGAGGGAAGGAATAATCACAGAGAAGGTCAAATTGCACAAAGAAGTTGGGATGAATGAGCTAGAAGAGATTTGATGGCAGGTGGCAATGTGTGTGCTTGTTGAAAAATGAGGGTTCACAGCTTTTTTTTTTTTCTGATAATACCACACTGAAATATCTACTTCACCCTGTATCTATAATTTCATAGCAACCCAAACAAGCTAAGGGACTTCAAAGCATTTTAAAAGCCATCTTTTCTTGTAATAATAAAAGTTTCTCAACCTCAGTAACAGTATGGAAGCTATAAATTAAAACCTTTCCTGATGATTTTCACTGCTTCACTGGTTATGTTTTCTATACAGAAATGTTGTAGTGAAAAATTACTTATAGAAAAGTAACTAACCACTATAAGATCCTACATAAATCCTGTTTGAGCTGGATGATTTGTTTCCAGTTCTTTGGTCAATAGCTGTATCCAAATTTATAAAGCTACCATCGTGTCTGATCGACATTATTTTAAATGGAAGTCAGGTTCACATGGCACAGAAATTGTAAAACATTCAGGCTCTTGGAGAATTCTTCATAACCAAAATATGATTTTGCCTCTTTAATTGGAAAGTAGCTGTATTCAAGACCATAGTTCAATAACGGGAAAAATGGACAAGCTTTAATCTATTTAGCCCATGTACTGAGTACACTCAAGATAATTTGCTCACACAAAGAGAAGGAAAATCAGTCTGTGTAGAAATTCATGCTATCATGGTGACAGTACTTTAAAGTTAGCTCAGAGATCTCCCCATTCCCATGGTGTTTACTGGGCAGACTTGGTCTAATTGGAGAGAAGACATTTCTATTTTAAGTGTGGTGATTATCTAAAATCCCAGATGTCACATTATCAGTTTGCTCAGTTTGTGTGAAAATTTCCATTAACATCACAAAACAGCTGACGCAAGTTGAGATATCATGTATGAATAAATAACAACCAGTCTAAAAGTATGTCTGACAACTGAACACTGGACTGGAAGTCCACCAAGGCAGGCCAATTGCCTTCTGATATTGGCTTCAACACTCATATTTTAGATCTGAAGTGTTTTCTAACTTGAACCTTCCCATGCTTGTTTGTCTCAGAAGGGAAACTACAGAAAACAAGAAGTAAAAGAAACTGAATTTTATTGAGCAAAGCAAGCATTTCCTTCTTCACTGTAATACTTATAGAGGGAACACCAGCAACTGAAGAGGAACGATTTGGGAACAATTCATTTTGCAGATGAAAAAACCTCTTACAAAAGTTCCCCAGCCCAGAGTCAGACTGGTGGAAGTCTCCCCAGTGCTCTTGAGTTGGAAGTTAGCATTTCAGTATTGCATTTTGAGAAACTGATATAAGGTGGAAAAACAGCTCCTCTGGTACGGCTTGCAATCTATGTTGTGGTTGTAGAATTGTCCATAAAAACATTTTATAACTTTTTCATAGCCACATATGATATTTTATACAAATACAATAGCAATAAACTGCTTACAACCCAGTTACAGTGTTTTTAGCACAAACTTGAATTATTTTTTATTAATTCTACTAAAATTGCAACATTTATTTCAGGTACCGCTTCAACATCATGTGATATCTTCTTAAAATCCAGTAATAATTGGTACCTATGTAAAATTATTCCTTTTTACAATAATTTTATTTCATTTTTTAGCATCACACCTGATAGACTATTATATTACACATTTGTTTTCTGCCATGAATTGATGTACAGCATCTGAGTGATGTTGTACAACACTTAATAATCACCAGGACAGGCTACCGTATTAACTGCACTTTAAAAATTATTTTCAATTACACATAAGAGCTATTCTTGCATTCTAAGATGAAAGAGGTTAGATGGTTTCAAATGACACGGTGAAATATTTCAGAAAGTCAGATTTCAGTTTATAAGACAGTGCTGTAAATGTAGGTCCTCCAATCTCTAATAAAAACTCATAAATTCTGTTGGTGTCATCCAGCATTAAAAAAACCCTCTAGTAATCACTATGTCCCTATATAACCAATATGTGCACAAGTATGTGCATACTCATCTCCATATTCATTTTTATTCTAAAATTTAATTTTTATCTTGAAAATACGGAATCTTAGGTATTTTCAAAAGAGTTTCAAAAGAATTGTATTCTCGTTTAGCAAGTCTCCTTTAGTCTCATGACAAGGAGAGATATGTATTATACAAAAGACATAAGAGATTATCCTCTTATCCTGATACACATGCAGATTTCTGTGTGAGACTTTAAAGTTAATATCAATGATGCAGCAAAAAATAAAAAATGGGCGGAAAAATCTATCAAATATTTGTTCATGAAACTTACATGCAAAGGTGGATAAGAGCTAAACAAACAGGAAATAAAGAACAGACTAATTATTTGGTAAATAGGAGAAAATTTCACAAGTGCAATAAAATAAACACCCAGGAACTGAAAATGTGAATCAGTCATGCTGAGAACAAGGAACTCAGTGCTGGAAATTCACAACCCTAAGCATAGTCAATGAAACTGAATATGATCTCTCATTTCAAAATATCTGTTGTGTACCAAAAGCCTTCAATATGCAAATATGTGTAAGAAGGTTGATTTAAAAATCTTGCCACTGTATGTTTTCTGGATAAATCTGATCTGCATAATTTTCCCCTTCCGGTGCCCACATTACAGACTGTGTTGCGGGTTTAACATTAGGCAGGAGAGAAGTAAGAATTTTTTCTAACGAAGCTGGAATGCAACAAGAAAATCATATGATGGAGATCCTTGCTGAAGAAAGAGGCACTGTTTTTTTCTTCATTAGCCAGAGATAGTTTAGCAATAAATGGAATATATATTTGAACTGTCAATGAAGTCAAGAAATTTGCCCTCTTCCCATATGCTCCCACTTTATCAGTCAGCATGTGGCTCCCGGGGTGGAGCTCCCACAGTGATAAAATGTTATGGTATAAACAGTTCTATAGGACATCTAAGTGCCCCTATGTTGTCTCAGTGTTTGTTTCTGTATTTACACATATCAACTCTGTTGTAGTTTGTCTATGTTAAATCCTCCTCAGGATTTCAAAATAAGTTGGGGGATGAGGGGATTTAGCACTTGATTTGTCCATACCTGTATTTATGAGTGGTGAGAACATGAATTATGAAGGACTTAACTTGGAGAAGCTCCAAGCAGAAGGAAGGAGCCATGTTTGATGTCAAGGAAATTAAGGCTGGCTCTGCAGAGATTAGAAATTGCTCATCAATTTTAGTTCTGCAGGAAAGGGAGTTGCCTTCAGGAGGCGTAATCCTAGAAAAATAAAATTGGTTTCGGTAGCAAGAATTGCACTGAATTGCATTTTTTTTCTCTGTCAGCTAAATATTAAACTGCAATGGTGCGGTGCTTCTCTTGGGGCTTTCACCCGCGCTTCCCAGCCAGCTCTGGCACCGGCGTCACAAAAAGGTACAGTCCTGTATTCTGGAATACAGCTCCGATCCTGGGGGCCCTTGCCTCAGCAGCAGCGTGAACAATGTGAGAAATAAAGGGATGAGACTCTGGTGGGGAACTTCAACTGGGTTTTATTAGATTCACACGACTTCCTTCCACCCAGGAGTCAGCCCACCAAAGCCCACTGAACTCCTGGGGTTTCACCTTAAATATGGGGGTGAGGGAATAGGGAGGATACAGCTTGGAACCAATCCAGAATGGGAAGGGAGTGACCCTGAACCTAAGTGACAACCCATAGAACAAATCAAGGAACAAAGGGGGAAGGGGAACCTAGACCTTGCCAATCACTCGGAGTCCTCACCAGAATTTTCTAGACATCTGGGTGAGGCCCCAAAGTGACAGATAAGATCCAGATGTCACATAAATGATGATTGATTAATAATAATAACTGGGATAAACCATAATGGGGTAAAACATGGGGTGCATGGGGAAAACTGTTGTGAGACAATATAAAACAAACAGATGCATATAAAAAACTAGCAAAACCCCAAAACACACCACTACAGTAAACCTTATAAAGCAAATTAAGAGAAGTTTCAGGGTGCATAATACCAGTTGGAAAATTTAAAAAATTTAGAGGGTTTATTCTATTTTATTTCAAAAGTTTAAGATCAGCCTTTGTTTAATTGAGCATTTTTTTGGGAAACAACTTCATTAAATAAAATCAGAAAAAAATTACAGTTACTTAAAGATCCCCAAATCTTCCATCACTGTTTCTTGCAAAACTGCTGAGATAGAAAATATTTGCTTGGGTTTATTATTGTGCTTCAGACATAAATTATGTTGTGATTTGTAGTTCTTCATAAATAGATACAATTACTATGTTTTTAAAAATACATGTTATTTACATTTTATTGCTGCCTTCATTGCTTTGCTTTGTCTAGTGAATGAGGATTATCTAAAGATTGCTTAGACTTTTATAAATATGTGGCTTTACAGTCCCAAAGATAAAATTTTGTAGACAGAGGTTCTTATGCACATTTACATCTGGATTTCTACAGAACATGAGGTCCATGCATAGAAATGAATGTCAGTTTTTTGCAGGAGGAAAGTGGATTCAGTCCATTAGCCCTCACAAGCTGGAAGAAAGAGAATGGAAGCTCCTTCAGACCTGAGGCTGCAGTAGCCACAGCAGCAGCTGTTACATAATGTGTCCTTAGCATGGGTGAAACAGATCAAGCTGAAGGCTGACTAGTCCTTGCACAGGCTACAAAGTGTAATGCCTCAGCACTTCACCACTCTCGTGTGTCAACAGCACATCTCCTTTTGAATGTTGTGACATGAGCTGCTGTCACCTATGGCAGAGTTCTTGCCTCATATTACACCAATTCCTTGTGGAAACGTCTCCCTACCCACACAGCAGCCATTTACTGGTTATTGCTGCACAGCTGGCTCTGGACACACTGACTGGAGGAAACTGCACATCACAGGTATGATGAAGAACTGCTGATGAGGCAAGGAAGGGAGAAAATCATTTCAGCTGAACAACACTCTCCTTTTCTCCTTTCATCACACCCTGCTGCACTTGGCCTATTTCCTTTCCCTGGTATGCCATGAGGAATGGAAATATTTGCACTTACCAGTTTTTACTGCCTAGGAAGGTGGAGTAAAACGGTGGAAACCAATGCATGATCTGAGCTAAAGCACAGCCCTCAGTCTCCAGAATTCCATGAAAGAAAGGAAAGATAAGGAAGCAGCACAGAAAAAAATATGGCAGCTAAAAGCCAGGCAGGATTAAGGACATGGCTGCAGTTCTAGCAGAATTATTGCTTGGTCTTAAGCTTCTAGGATCTTTTATAGAATCCAGGATAATATTTTAAAAAAATCTGATTAGGAGGCTGTTAACAAGCCTAGATATAAACTAAGCTCAGCTCTCAACCAAAACAGCTGAAGTGCCTTTGCTACCGTGTCACTAATTGGTCATTTGGACCACTGGGATTACCAGGATTGACACAGTGAAAAGACTATTTGTAACTCACTGATAAATAGGAAAAAGTCATGGAAAAGCTGTTTACCACTGGTTTGGCAGGTTCAGAAGATTAGTTCTGGCCTAGCAGCAGAAAGCAAAATGTCACATTGAGTTAGAAATGCATTTCTGGTATGTGTTTCCACAGGAATTCAGTGCAGAAGACTGCTAAGAAATGTGGTGAACTGACTACCGGGACATTTTGGCTCTCCATGTCAGTGCAAGACAGCAATATTTCATCACATAGAAGAACTTCCATTTCACACTTGACTGAAAGCCAAAATACGAAGTTCCCAAATAGGTGCCTTTTTTGGATTATGTCAGTCTGAGTGGCCAGCATGTATTAAAATTGCATGTGTCAGAAATGGCTGTGCTGCATATGTTTAGCTGGTGCTCATCAAACAACTTTCCAGCCTGCCATTGTGGGATAGCAAAACTGGGAAGAAATCATTATAAAGTGTGAACCTGATAATCTGAGAGCATACTGGCCTTATTAGTTATAAGAAGAAGATCCTGCACACTGAGCAATCTCTGCAAACTGTCAAACATCACCAGACATGACAGCCCTTGCTTGGCTCTGGGATACTATCCACACTGTAAACTATTTGCCTGGGGGTTTGCAGATAATGGGATTGAAACAAACACTGCAGCAAATGAACCTGTCTATCTCACAGGATGAAATCAGACTGGATTTCCACACAAAATACAAGTGTTATTATGGAAATTGCATTTTGACAATTTGAAACAAGAAACACTTCGAGAATATTTGGAATAAGTTCTCTAAAATTATTTTTCTTGGGGAGTAAAAAAAACAAACATACCAATGGAGCAGCAAGGATAAAAATGACTACACTTTTTATCTTTAGTCATTAGATAAATGTATTAAAGATGACCACATAATGAAATACAAACTAGATTAAATGTCAGGCACCATTTCTGAAAAAAATGTAGTGGCATAGTTAGTCTTTATTCACTCTGAAGTGTGCGTTTGAAGCTGGGGATAAATAGGGTATAAATAATACTCAGGTTTATATTCAAATATGGCAACACCATCATTTGCCACAGTCGCTGCTTCAGTGAAGACCTCTCCTAGAGTGGCCTCAGTTACTCTTATTTTCATAGTAATATGAGAGAAAAATGACCTTTTTCCTCATCTCACTAATCCACAGTCCCTGGAAGTCTGATGACTGATAGGGCAATTTCTGCCCTGCACACGGGCAATGCCTGTGCACCATCTCTGCATCTCAGTAGATGACAGATGCACCTAATTCCCATGGGAGAAAAGGTACTGATTTTCAGGATTGAAATCCAAGGGACACTGCTTTACTTCACCATCTGTACATAAATTTCCAGGTGCTTTCAAACACCAAATCAGCCTTTATCAGTTCCTATTATTGCAAGATAAGAAATATTATGAAGCCAAATGTGAGAATTCAGTGGTGCAGAAGATCCTCCAGTGCTGTATCTGAGAGACTGGTCATAAGGGCCTGAAAGCTGAGAGAAGGAAAAAATTGCTCACTGGATGTGATGCAAGTGAATTACACTTCTGAAAGTTAAACATTATTCAGAGGTAACATAAAGCAACCCTTTAAAAAAAAAAGGCCAAGAAAAAAAAATAGATAAGATGTAAGACTTAAAAGACATGTCTCCATTTATCCAGTTTTAGGGATTATTCCTACATGTATTTTATACATGCTCAAAAAAAAAATAAACCAATGAATATCGAAATAGAAAAAGATTAACCTCAAAAATAGTGTAAGTGCATGAATTATGGAAGATTTTTGGTCCTACAGAAAAACAACAGCAGGGAAGAATCACACATTGCTATAGCACATGACAGTGTCTAACACTGGGAAAGAAATCAAGGGAAATTACTGGCATCTGAACTATGTTTGTTTTCATTTCATTTAAAGAATGAAAACTGTTACGAGGAAGACAGTTTCTCAGCAAAGCATAATTACATTTTTTTGCAGGAGGTGGGTAAATTGAGGAATGAAGGATGATATTTTTTTTTAGCTCCTACAGACAAAAGAAGGAAAGATTGCTGATTCATACCTTTAGAAAACTGCTATTTTTCACTAAGTATATTTGTGAATTAAAGTAACAGAAGTTTTACTGGTGAAACTATTCTTCAGTGGTAATAGGATTGAGGTTTTAAAAATAAAGGAAAAGAAGTGTTTAGGTTACAAATACCTTGTTTCACAGTTTTTACACACATGAGGATTAATCCCATACTCACTTTTTACTACAACAGTTGTGCTTCAGATTTCTCCATATCAAGTGATCCCCTTTTAAAAAAACTAAGTCAAGGATCTGTGTCCACAGAATGGCTTTTTTCTCTGGGCCCAGAGACTTCTTTCAAGCAGAGGCATTTCTATCATAGAAATAAATCCCCACAGTTTCTTCCAAAATCAGTCAAATGAGGTATGGGTATCCAGAGGGATTCAGACCTCACATGTACAGTCCTTCTCCCAGTGAGACTGTGTCCTGTCTAGTTACCTTGCAGAGAGTTTAGTAAAATTCCCATTTAAATGTTTCAATTATTTTTGTGAAGTTCAATGGTAGGATGAGTCAAGGCTTGGGTTCAATACAATAAAATATAAAGTCTTGAGCTAAGCATCTAGGCTATTGCCTATGAGGAAATTAAGAGACCTCATAAATTGCCTGATAAATACCAACTGTGATTATTAATTGTCACACCACCTTCAATAACAAAAGGAGAATTCAGAGAAAAAAACCTGAACTTACACTTTAAGATAGCTTATTAGTTATCACTGGAAATGTCTCTTTCCACTAAGAATACACAGTCTTAAGTTTTGGAACTAGGTCCTTCTGTCTTTCGTTCTCTTGCTTTAGAAGTCTTAGATGATATTTATATCCTTTTGTTGTTGTCGTTTTTTAATTTAGCTCTACCATTTCCATCATGGAAAGCTGCTACAATTTGTATAAGAACTGAATACAATTTTTCCTACTTTAAGGTATTCAAGCCTTAATGTCTTATTTTTCAGGTTAACTGTAGAAACCAGGAACTGAATCATTACACTGGGAGAGACAAACACCTTGAATTTTTTTTTCAGTTCATTTAAATATTCATTGGGCCAGGCAGAGAAGAAAAGCATCAAAAGGACTGTGCCTGAAAGTATAGCTTGCATCCATAAGCAAGACTAAAAGAATAAAAAAAGCCCTCTAAATAGAATTACTTCAGATATGCTGACTAGAACTGTCAGTTCCTAGCCCTGCTAACTCCCTGCTGTCTTCTTAACAGACCATAAGCATTATCAAGGGGAGATACTGCTCCTTTTTAAAAGAAATCACACACCGCCTCCCACCAGTAGACAGATCCCATGATTTTTGAGCAGTAGCCACCTTGGAAGTAAGAAACCTCCTCATCCCCTTCTTCTTCTACAGTTCCAACTGAATGAAGAATACGGATCTATTACTGACCATGTCATTATATGGCAGGAATATCCTTTTGGCTGATTCAACAGTCCCAGCAGTGCTGCTTCCCAACTCCTTCACCTTCAGCCTCCTTGGCAGGTGAGGATGGGTAGAGTGGGAGAAAGAGAAAGATTGTACCTGTTCAAGCACTATTGAGCAACAGGTAAAGTATTAGTTTGTTATCAACACTGTTTTAGCCACAAATCCAAACCACAGAACTATACAGGTTGCTATGAAGAAAATTAACTACATCACAAACAGATCCAGTACAGAGACATATTAGGGAAAGGTAATTCTTGTGGTTCTTGAAAACTAAGTATTCATTATTTAATTGCCCATTTAAAAAGCAGCATGATTCTCTTTTGTTCCTTCAGCTGAAGGCACCATGCTGGTGGACTAAATCTTGGGATTTTTTTTCCCTCTGGCCCACTGACTAGCTATGTATTCTCTGCTAATAAATCAGGCATAATAGTAAGTTATTAATATCAGCAAAGCTGCCCTAAGTCACCTTAAGTCCAGCTTCAAATAAAAAAAAGTAGTATGCTTCGTACCAGACCATTAAGAAAGAAAAATGTCATGGGAAAGATTGGAAGCAGTTAATTCTTCCCAAAACACAACTTAAGAACTTTTTGCCTTCAGAAATTAATTTCTTTATAAGAAAATAAGTCACTAAAGTGGTCAAAATATGTGTATTGGTGGGTGGATGTTGAACTCTCCCCCTCAAGTTGGTCCACTTCCCATGACCTAGTTACTGTAGGTGGGAGGCAAAGCAAAAGAAAATAAGCAGACTGACATACAGAGCACAGTCAGATGTTGTCCAGCAACTTTGATTTTGCAGGTTTTCTACAGTGTGGGACTACAGTGGTAGGGAAAGGAAAGAATTCTCAAACCACCTTAAACGGTAACTTGTGCTCAAACCAATTTTCCTTAAGTCTGCTTAGATCTCAGAATAGCCACAAGAGCAAATGAAAATCTATGTAAATAATACATACCTCTAAAATGCTTTCCAAGAACTAGATTACAACATAGTGTCACAATTCTTGAATAATCATTTGTTCTGTACAGTAGCATACAAGGAATTTTCTATCATTAAAATAAGATACAGAAAGCTTTTTTAAACTATTTTAAAAGAAGTATACCAATCACTGTTCCAAAAAAGGTAAATAAGGATTGATCTATTGCTTCCAAGATGGACCAATACAGAATTATATTTACAAACCTCAATAGGTTCTGTGAAAAATTACACTTAGTGCTAAATTTTATTATAATACCCTCTGACCACTTGCCCAACTTCTTCAGAGAGAGCTACTTCAGCTTTATATAATCTTTATTCCTTCATTCCTAAAAGGTTCCTGAGGGACACATTTAAATGAATAAATGAATTAAAATTTATAGAGAGAAATGTTCATAAACATGATGGACCTAACAATAATGAATCAGGGATAAATAATTTATGGCATTTCTTTTTTTCACACACTGTCAAACTGTGACAATAAGAGATTTGCTTATTTCCGTGCAAACAAATCAAAATATGACAAGACTGGAACGAGCAACCAGCTCAGGAAAGACACAGTGATCATTCTGCTGGTGGAAATAATTTTAGATATGGTAAAAAATAGCAGATAGTTCAAATAGTAACCATTCAAATAGTAACATTTCATTCATTCCTTGTTACTCAATCACTCTTATTTTTCATTTGCTTTCACCTACAGTAACAGATTTCAGTGGCCAGAGGGATACATGTTAATGTGGGCTTATCTGCTAAATAGCACAACTCAAGGACGTTCATCCACTTATTCTAGGTGGTCATTGATGACATCTGGCTTTTCATTGCAGCATTTCCCCAAAAACGGGTGAACATAGCGAGCTGGATATGCAATCTATTATTTTTTTGAAGTAGTAAATACTAGCCAGTTTTCAACCTGAAGCTCTATAGCTACATTAATGGGATCTCATATCAAAATTAGGAATGGACCCTCCTAGTGCAAGTTAGTCCATATTGCATCCAGCTCTGTCTGTACCTACATGTCATACTGCTCTGTGTCTCTGGGGGGTGAATTAGCCACCTACCTAACAGCTTCAGGGTACAGGTGAAAGAGCAGGTTTTCACCCACATAATACACTCTTAGCTGCTTTTCAGTCACTGATTCAGTCTACAATAAATTGGAAGTTGTTAATTCTTCTCACAATTAAAAATATACCTCATCTCTAGTCTGAGTAGATGTTTTCAGCTTCTAGGCACTGAGTTTTCGATACCTTTCTCAATAAGTTCATCTTTAAATATCAATTTTTCATCCATCTATCTATCTATCTATCCCTTAATTTTCCCTTAAGTAGACTAAAAAGACCAAGTTTCTTTAGCATCTCGTATCAACTATGATCAGTTGGCTGGCTAAATCCCCACTATCCTCAGACAGTGATTCCAGTCTCCAACAACCCTGAGACATCTTCTGTGTGCCTTTTCACCTAGTAAAATCTCAGCACAAAGATCTTGTCTCCTGGAAAATCTACTCCTTTGCCATGCTTCCTGCAAAAACCTTAGGCTGCTGATCTTATATTGCTTCCTTATTTTTTTCTCTATCTGCTGTCTCTTATTCTCAGCAGAGTGAATTAGCCTTTTGTCATGTCTGAGTTAACCCAGCCAGATTGCTTTGGGTCATCTCATTGAAGCTTAATAACTTTAGGACTATATATGTATTAGGCTGCATTAAGGCATTATATACTTAACCAGCACCTACAAAGTTATCATAATAGTGGTTTTTATAGAAATACCACCTACTCCACCCAGTCTAAGTAAGCAGTGATTGAAACCATCAGGACATGTGAAATAAAACCAACAACTTCAATACATATCAACCATGTCAAATCTGTATTACATCTGAATTATTATTATTATTATTATCCTTGTAGAAGTTTACTCAGGAAACATAAGAAGCAGCATGGGGGGGGGGGGNGGGGGGGGGGGGGTGTCTATCTGTATTCATGGTACTTTGAGACTAAAAATAATTTGTCTGTGTCAGTCTGTGAGGGCCTGAGTTTTTATCTAGGTGTATATAATCAAAGGTGAAACACCTTAGAGAAAATAAATTTGTTTTTATTGGTTTTAATCTATAATCACAGTTTATTTCAGATATGTGCAGAGGTTAACAGACTAAATATTTACGTGATTTCAACAAACAGCCTTACTGAAAAGATTGTGGAAAACTGGAAAAGTGAATCTGTAAATTTTATAAAACAGTTCTGGGAATGGTCTGACAAAAAAAAAAAATCAGCTTAAACACACGTTTTGAACATGCAGGTTAATGATTTAACTACTTTTTTTTTGTAGGACAACCACTGAGTCAGTAGCCAAATATTTCCCAAGATGATTTGTAATTCGTTGTTCATAAGATATTTACATAGATGCTTTATATATTCTCAGACTAGGAAAGGTCTCGTTAACCAAGAAAACTATTGAAATACTAGTAGCAGGGCTGAATACAGGAAAAGGTATATATCAGAAGCACAGAATGGTTCTTATGCAGAACAAGAGACTCATACCAGATTTTGATTATTTGATAACTTGAGAGCATTTCAAGTATATAAAAGTAGTCTGAATTAGAAATGCCATTCACTTGTTTATGAGCTCAAAGACAAACAGCAAAAAATAATATACAATGTTGGTGTTATGACAGCAGCCAGTACCTTCAACAAAATTCAGAATATTACAAGATTGAGTGAGCCACTCAGGCCATTGTTAAATTACAAGGATTAAGTCACCTCACTACCTCAAAATCTTGAAGCTGTTTAGATAAACTAGAAATGGCATAAGAACCTAAATAAAGTAGTTTAGCATACTTAATATCACATAAAGCTAAGCTCTTTCATACATACATTATTTATTGTGTGACAAAATATTACTTCTCTCCGTAGATGGGAATCAAAATTAGACTTTTAGAACTCTTCAAATGTGAAAATAAAAAAGGCATTTTAAATTAATATATTGCTCTTTAAGTGGTGGGGCTGTTTAAGCTTTTGTTTTAGCTTGTCCCTTTGGAGAAAAAATGAAGAAGCTTATTGAGCTAAGAGTATCTTGTGCATTTTTAAAGACAGACTTGCAAGATGGTACAGAATGTGTAAAGATTACTGTCTACTATCAAAATAAAGATATTCACAGAATTAATGTTTGACATTTCTGAGGTAAGATTAAATTGTTACAAACATTGAATGTAACCTTGTGAACCACAGCAACCACTGCATTTTGTAAAATATTTCTGCATGGATCTCATAAAAATGGCTGACATAGAGCTTTAAGAAATCCAGTCAAGCCATACATCAGAGGCTTGTTTGGTATATTTATTACAATGAATACAGCAATAATTATTTAGTATTGTGCAAATGGGAAATTATTTGTTTTCTTGGATTTTGCAACATTCTGTTAATATCACTATGTTAATTGGTACTTGTAGAGGGCAGTTTCCACCGGAAAAAAGAGAACCCTAGAAAAATGCTTTGGGAAACCCCATTCTCAGTACCATAAGCAGAAGGCTGATTGACATGCTCTCTATGCTAATTGTTACCAGAAAGTTCTCAGTTCTCTGTGTTATCATGCGTTGATTTTTGGTGCAAGAATTTTAATATTCTTAATTGCTGTCCCCTGTAGGACCCTTCCCTGAGACTACACATTAACTCCCCACCCACACCAGGGTGTGTAAGTACCCTTGTCTACATCTGGAGTCCTCCTTTGGCCTTGTACCTTTTGTTCCTTGTTACTGCCTTGATCTGGTTCGCTCCAATACAGCGGACACCTTATTGTTTGTTATTTTTGTGTTATTAAAGTTACTTTTCAAACAACTGGATCAAAATTGTCTCTCTCTCCATTTAAGTCACTGTCAGGCTGAGTCCCGAGGAAACTCAAAGGGGTCTGATAGTCCGGGCCAGACCCCAAGAAGTTTCTGTTTAACTCTTTTGGGGCTGACCAAAAGTTGAAGTGTGTTATTAAGGACATTGTCCAAATGCCTCCCAGACACTGACAGACATCAATCACCTCTCTAGGAAGCCTGCCCCAGTGTTTGACCACCATCTTAGTAAAGAAATGCTTCCTAATGTCCAGTCTGATCCTCCTCTGGTGCAGCTTTGGCCCATTTCTGTGAATCCTCTCACTGGATCTCAGGGAGAGAGAGTAGCCCTCCCTTCCCCCACCCCTCCCCTCCTCAGGAAGCTGTACAGAGCAATCACCCCTCAGCTTCCTTTTCTCCAAATCTGATCAGCTCAGAGTTCTTTGCCCCCTCTCACAGGACGTTCCCTTGAGCCCTTTCACCAGCTTTGTTACCCTCCTCTGGATGCATCCACTCACCATCACATCCTCCTTAAGCTGTGGAGCCCAGAACTGCACACAGCTCTCACAGTGAGGCTCCAAGGCCAAATAGAGTGGGATAATCACCCTGTTTGCCCAGCTGGTGGTGATGCTGTTTGATCAGCCCAGGGTGGGGTTTGCCCTCTTGGCTGCCCAGGCACACACAGCTGCCTCACGTTGATCCTGCTGCCAACCAGCCCCTCAGATCTCTCTCTGCAGGGCTGCTCTCCAGCCACTTCTCTCCCAGTTTAGACTTGTGCCTGGCATTGCTCCATCCCAGGTGCAGAATCTGACATTTGGATGTGTTAAATTTTATCTGATCAATCATAGACCAATGCTTCAAATTACCTAGATCTCTCCATCCCTCAAAAGTCAGCAATTTTCTTATAAACACATTTACTGCATATCTATTAGGCAAAAATACAAAGAAATCCATCATCAGGTTGGTGTGCTTCTGTGTTTTGCAGGTACATAGTTTTTATGCAAAATTGTACAGTATTATATCTTCTACTGAGAATAAATCCCGGCATGAACATCAACTTTGTCATTTTTGTAAAGACTTAGAATTATAGATTCATTGTCATGAACATACCTGATTTATGGAAAGCAGAGTTATCAAAGCACACGCTCTTCTGCAATCCAAAAAAGATATCTATTTTCTAAACCTCTGCTGTTTCCTGGAAATATTGCATGGCAGAAACCATCAAGGGTAGCATTTTAACTCATAATATTTACAGTTTTCTGCACCCTAACAAGGCTTAGAATAACACTTAGGTGGTTTTATTGACCATGCTTTCATTAACATGGTGCAAATCTCTTTGCATTTCTGTGTTTGGGTCCTGGCATACTTACTGGAATGAAATTTATTCTCTGTGATCAAGTCAGTGGACAAATTCCATTGCTTTCTATAAGCAGTAGCACCAGCAAGGATAACTTTCTCAGCTGTAAAGCGTTTTCATTTGTAAACCAAATTTATCATAGTTTCCAAATAGCCAAGCCGCTTGAGAACATCCTTTTCCCCATATTTCACTATTGTTGGCGAGTGTAATTGTGATCTAATCTACAGCAAGGCATGAAATTTAAGCTAAAAACCACTACAAGCTTGGTGTAAGACAAAAAATAAAGCTAAATAGAGTACTGTGAGAATGAGTGACTGAAGTTTGATTCCTTGTCTTTTTAACAAAGGCAGAAATGCTTTGGTAGGACTCATTTCATATAACTTTAGCAATCTAAAAGTGAGATATTTGGTATTAATTAAACATTACCTTTCTTGAACGAAACACAGTGAATAACTAATGAAGATGTTTCATCCCATCCTAAAAAAAATCTGAGGTGGAAAAAATTTTCTTCTGAAGACTCAGATAGTGACCGTATATTTCCAGTAGAGGCAGCCTAAACATCTGAATTAAAATATAAGAATTTTCATTCTGTTTTCTATTAGCTGTCTAAAGGTTAAGATTCTTAGTCCAACATAATTTTCTTAGTTTTATTTATAGTCATTAGAAATACAAAAATAGGATAGTAGGGGAGTTGGGAGTTTTCTGCCTACCATAAAAACCTCGATGGAGATATTGATACAGAATTGTTTAGGTTGGAAAAAATCTCTGAGATCATCAAGTGCAACTATTACTCTTGCACTGCTAAGTCCACCATTAAACCATTTCCCTAACAGGGTAATATCCTATTGAATGATGAGCTGTGGATCACAGTTCTAGGAACTAGTAGATTGCAGCATGGCAGAAAATGAAGTAGGAAAGATTATTTATTTGACTCAGTGTTACGTTAATTTTTAAATTGAAAGATTTACTAAACGATTTTTTTTATTCAAAAATTATACTTTCTTTTGAGGGTAAAGTGTTATAAAAACCCTGAAATTATTTCTAGAAAATCTTTTGAAGTCTAGTGACAAGAAGGCCAAAGAAATATTTCTAGTTACGTAACTTAATGGATGTCTTTTTATTTAAATAAAAATTAATAGTAAATTTTATAGTCAGTTAGTTAATATGTGAGAGCATACAGCTCTCTGGAGTCACCTGAATAGATCTTCACAATCAGCCAAATCCAGCATCACTAGGCTCCTCAAAGATACTTCACTTACCTAAAGAAATGTCCATGATTTCCAGTAGTGAGGTCCTGGTTGTGATCTCAGGTGGCATACAAAGGTGCTTCTACTGGCTCAGTGGAACTCTGCTTAATTAGGTAAATACAAGACTAAACAATGTTGCTCTCAGGAAACAAAAATATATCAGTAAACATTTCTTTTCTTTTTCACATGAAAGGTGCTTTACCAGAACGTGATGTTGTTTGGTACAGTTTAGACCAACTCTTGAACAGCCGTTTTAGTCTGATCAGAAAGCACAGTCATCCAGATCTGAATGCGGAAATAGTTTTCTCTGGGAATTCTACTGTATTGAATGCTGTACGTCCAGCAAGGTCTATCAAAACTATCAATAGTGACAATGGAAAGATCTGTTAGAGATAAAAACTGTGGTGAGTGCAAGATATGTTCAAAGATATGGAATGAAAAAAATCTCCATGAGTAAAAGCCGCCTTGAGATTTCCATTACGCTGCTCTGTCATCCACGTTGTTTTAAAAAAGGAAGATGATAACCAAGTGCTCTATAGTTAGTCTGCACAAACCCAGCACAGCTTTTCCTGGGCATTCATTACAGATGTCTGCTGATTTTTTTTGATCTGAAGTCAACAAAAGGCAAATTTCTGCACATGTATTAGCCCTACTGAGCCACTCAAAACATCTTTTGCTCTGCAATTTTGAGGCAGAGCAGGAACATATTTTCAAGTTTAAGGATCACTTTTATTTCCACCAGGTGTTCAGGGGCTGAATTCTTGATTACCTCTTGCTATGCCAGTGTGAAAAATGTATTTCTCTTTTCCTGGGCAAGTAAGTTAATTTGAGTAATACTGTATTTAGACTAATAAAATATTGCAAGGATAGATATGAGACTACCTTTAAGTGCATTTTCTTCCCTTACTTCTCCCACAGTGCACATACACTTCAGTTGATCCACCAACAGGCCAATACTGCTGTGAGGCAAATAAAATTGCAGTGAGGTATATACACAGCCCCAGCTCCTCCCCTGGAAATCTCTTGTGGAAAGCAAGAGTGACATCTGAAGCAATGGATTACCAACTCAGAGAGACACTGAGAAGCCAATGTTGATGCCAGAGACACTCTGTGAAGAAAAAAATATCAGTATCATCTACAAAGCGAATATTAAATTAAAGGAAAAAACCTCTTTCAAGTACTGGAATTATAAAATATTTTTCTTTTTAATTTATTGCTGTGGGGATAGAATAGTCTATTGAAAATGTAATTTTGTTTTCCTTTGTGAACAATATCATAATGGATCTTCAGTGATTTGCTGTCATCTGTGCTAGATGACTAAAGACACACTTAACCATCAAAGTATAGTTTCTGAATACACTGAATAATCAAGCGTATTAAATCCTACATGCAGAATAAAGAAATTAAAGAAAAAAAATAAAATTAAACTATAGCAAAATGTCTCTATATTATATAAAAATCTTTCCCTATTGTTAAGAATTCAAAAATTCTGCATTTCTACAGTCTGTATTAAATAGCAAATTTGTTTAGAGTGGAAATAAAAGCATGGAGAAAAACATGTGAAGTGTGTTAATTCTTGCATAGAAAGGCTCTGGAAATAAACTTACATGAAAATTTATGGAGATTATAAATGTAAAAATTATTCTTTTCATTTCATTTTGAATCTAACTTTGTAAATGAGAGAAAGACTTCAGAAATACTTTGAATATATAATTTAATCACATCCTGTTTTAACTTTTGTTTCCATAAAGGGATAATTCCAGAGGAGGTTATAATACCTCTAATTCAGTGGAAATGCTGCACTGTGAGGATTACTAATCTTTGATCACCATCTATTCAAATGGAGCAGCCTTGAATGGTAGACCTGCCAAAGCAAGGCAGGGTCTTCTAATTTTTATTTTAGGAGGATATAACTAAGAAAGAGATCACCAGATGGAAGACTTTGATCACTGGAGGAGTTTCTAAGGGAGATATCAGACAAAGCGGAACTCAGTGGAAGGCATTCAGAAAGATGAAAGAAGATGAAGCAGGAAAAGGAACAGCAGAATATGCTTTCATGGTAGAAAAGTGCTTTTGAAAGCAACAAGAGTGACATGTATAATGGACTTTCAGGTAGGTTGTCCAACTTTAAACTGGGGGAAATAATCTTTTTTCCAGTGAACCTGAAAAACTAAGCTTAATTTTTTTCACAAAAAAAATAAGCCAGCAAAAGCCCCAAAATCCAGCCTTATTTTAAATTTCCCAAGATTCCTATACATCTTCATGTAAAACAGAAAACTTACTATGTATATTATCTCTTAATATCTTTTTCACATTTTCACATTTTAGACTGATTTTGAAACTAGTAGTTCACATATCTCCCTGACTGTTTTATGAATAAAACTCTTCATGGATTTCTGGATCTCAGTTGTGTATTTGGAATAAATTTCCTATTTGCTGAACTAATTTCACCCAGCTATAACCATATATTTCTCTTTATTCTTTCATTTTTACTCTGTATTAATTCTTTACTTTTAATTCTAGCATGTTTAAGTCTATTTTCTTCTGAAATTCCTATTATAGCTGAGAGTTTTCACTGTCCA
>VZDJ01004378.1:5694883-5856550 GCA_008694505.1 Cyanoderma ruficeps
AGCTGAAGAGGAGCTTTTAAAGTTCCTAGGAAGGCTGGCAGTGTCGCAGAGGGTCAGCACCACCCAAGAAAGGGGAAGTCAGCTGCAGATCAGAAAGTCAAGCCAGGGCAAATCAACTCCTACCTTTGTCTCCCATTCACATCCCAGTTCCAGCTGGATCTGGGAGCCCTGTTCACAGCTGCATTTGCCTAGAGAGACAAAAAAATGTGTACTGGAGGACCTTCTTCTACCATGCTGCAGTCAAAACAAAAATGCAGTTAAGCAGTTTCCCTTTTGATCTCTATTTGGTTCTATTAAATCATCTCTAGCAGATTTGACTCAGAAGCCATAAAACCAAATATTTTGCCTCTGGAACAGGAAAATTTTGCACCAACTGCTGGATATTTTCAACACAATTTCTTGTGGGGAGCCAACTCCTCCACCCTCAAGGGCTGGACATTACTCTTATTAGCAAATTATTTTGGGTTTGTTATTTGAGAATAGCAAGTTATTTTGTTTGAAACTTTCCTTCATTAAAGAAAATAATCTGTATTAAAAATAAACATGTACAAGGGAGAACCTCACTTTTGAGAAAATACACTCTCCTTAGAGGAAGCAGAAAGAGTCTGCCTAGGGTAAAGGTAAATTATTACAGATTTGCACCTACAGTAAAAAGATTTTGCATTAACAATCTAAAATCATCCAATTCTTTTGAAACCAATTTTACTTATTACAATAAATGCAGGAAAACAGGTTTCTGTGCCAAGAACTGGTGTAAACATTTTACATTATATAATAGTTATACTTGCTTTCTAAGGAACATAAACTCAGAAATCATCTTGACATTTTTAAGTCAATGACAATGAATTTCAGTTTTTTTAATACTTCTTTACTGATTTTTCTCCTAAGTTTACTGTAGAATTGTAGCACTCTTAAATAAGGTGCTCAAACGTTTTGCAGTATTAGTTTCCTGAGAAGCAGGTGCTGGGCAGAGACATAAGTGTGTCAATCTCAAAATAAGATCACAATTTTTTTAAAGTGCAGTTTTGGGAAGACAAGCCTAACATTTCCAAAAATCAAAATTAGTATTTTTGTCACACTGCTCTTTATTTTAAACTGTTGGAAAAAAAAATTAAACCCATTCCTCAATTATGTTATTTGAAAACAAGAACACCAAGTTCATCACAAACTAGTGCCAAAACCTTGTGAAACTTGCTTGCAGTAACTCTGGGAGAACCAACACTTGCATGGTCTTCTTTCTACCTCTAATAACCTGACTTTGACTTTGAAGAGTCACATAGTAACAGCTCAGCATATTTTCAATCATTCACCCAGTCTTGAACAGCAATCCACTTTGCATTACCATAATCTGATCTCAGAACCAGATGGTGATCTCAATGCAGTTTTCTTATGGCTATCATTGCTTTACAAAAATAGAAATACACAATATAAAGATGAGATCTTTCCTTTTCGTTGTTCCTTATTTTATTTCTGACAGCATATTCCTCAAACTTTCATTTATAAATAGTCTTGTGTCTACTAGTTCTCTGTTACATCTCTGCTTTTTCTCATTTATCATGTAGTTATTTCTCTCCTTATCTCCACAGCTTTTCAAGACTTCAGTATCTCATTAAAACAAAATTGAAACTGTTAACCTCCCTATTCTCAGTAGTTTCTCAAGGTCTTTGAAGGACACAACAATGCAATCACATACCCATCAACTCTTAGAAATGTGTAATAGCATTTTAGGATTGTTAAATATTTAAAACAGCAGCAGGGGATGCAATTCTTGTCTTTTCTCCTTCATGATCTCAACAGTTCCAGAACATAAAGTATGTTCTAGACTCAGGGACAGAGCTAGAAGAGGAACTTTGAAGTGAACACAAGTATGAGAACAAAACTGGGTTTACTTTGCTATTCAGCACAATGTCCAATAAGTCAAGGTTAACTTTAGAACTGTATTTGCATAATGGTCATAGAAAAGACTGTGATGTACGCACCGTATTTCCATGGAGAGCATGCTAAGTTGCACCTTTCAGTGAACTGACAGCAAAACTGTGTCTGGAAGAGACTAAGACATCCCCACCACACTGTGTAAGGCCCATTCTCAGGCTGTCACTCTGTCAGGATGGACATACTCCTCTGTGCTGGCTTGCTGAGCAAATTGTAGAGATGCTGATCACCCAGTCCAAAATCAGGCTGGTTTACAGTATAATCTTTTGAGACTCTATTCCAGGACTTCACATGATGGAGTTTTTATCACCGCTTTTTTGCTGAATTCTGCGAAGATGTGCAAAGTCTGCTCTGAGGTTTGGTCACGATGTCTCCAGGCAGAATTCACTACAGGAAAAAAGAGCATTAAACAGTCACTATGGGAGAAAAAAAGCATCAGGCAGAGAGCAAATGGGACAAAGAAGAGATTGAGAAATTATCTTCCTAACAAAATACTGAAACATAGATTAGAAATTAAGATCTATGAGCATTCAAAGGTTAAAAACAAAGTCAAGAATACTAGCCAGTGCAAATGTTTGAAGTATAAAAATGGAAAGTAAATTTAAATTACTTTGAATAAGATTACATTTTCAGTTAATAGAAGGAACTAAATGAGACAATTATAACTTCAGTTTGGTAGGGCATTTTATACAATGTGGCACAAAATTAGACTTAAAGAATTAAACAAAATTATACCAAAAAAGTATACTTTTATATGAGTAGTGGTTCAAAGACTGTTGATGTAAGGTAATTTTAAATGAAAGAATTTTAGATGAGCTCTCCTGTACTTCTGAAATTTGCAATAGATCCATTTTGATTTAGTGATTCTATACTCATGCTCAAAGAGGAGGAAAGACAGCATACTAATTGTTACAGGTAATAATTAACTGAGCAAATGTGTAAGTACAGTGAAGGGGAAAATAAAGTAATATTATCCATTTAAGAGTACTAATGAAATAATATAGAAGATGTAATTCCCCTAGGGACAGATTCTCCATAGGAATAATATTGATAATAAAACCAAAATAAAATTTCACTTCCTAGGGAAAGTTTAAAAAAAAGGATCTTGAAGCTAATGCAGTAACAACTGTGGTGTTCAAGATGTTTGGCTAATACTTTCCCACTGAGAACTCAACTCAGACTTCAGCTGCCTAAGGGACCTTGATCTTCTCACATCCTTACTCCAGCAGTTTTTGTCCTAAAACTGAGCTCATTAGTGACAGACATCCTTCCTCAAGCAAAGTTTGTTATACCTTTCCTGCTACATTTATGAGAGATACTCTTTCAGACACTGAAACACAAGTCCTTAGTAGACTGACAATATATATCCAATTGACCTCTGGCATGGCTTGCCAGTGTTTTCCCTTGAAACACAAGAACTGTCTCTGGCAGAAGTTAAAATCATTTGTTTTGACAATGCAAAATTAGAGATCTGACTGTCTTCACCTATTGACTGACTTAGTCCTTAACTAAAATATTCTCCAGTGATTAGCTTACTGTGAGGAAAAACCATTATCTTTTTCCTGGAAGGACTGTGTTCAGATAAGTCATAGTTTAAGTACATTGAATCATATATTTTATGTAAAGCTTACTAGTTTCCCACTCAGCGTTCTCAGCCACACAAAAAAGATTAATGCCTTTGGTTCATTAGTGATTCTTGTATCAAATGTAAACCCTTTTCCAATCTCTGTTGCCATGAAACTAATCTTCAGTGCAAGTCACTTAAATTCACACATTCTGAATTAAAGCCTCCAGACAGATACTACTATCAGGTAGGCCAGAGCTAACTCAAATCTAGTGTGTAAGTTACCCTGCTCTCACATTTTTGCAGGTCCAAACAGAGGTGGTGTGTCTTCTATCATATTTTCTGAATCTCTATCCTACTTGTAAACAAATACCTACCTTGGAAAGCTCCCTACCAGTCTGAGAGAGGGTTTGGAAATATCTCTCTCTGTTGTGGTTTAAAATCCTTCATGCCCTCTGACACTTCTACTCTAGATAATAAAGTCCACATTTTGCCTAGAAGTAGTCTTTTTAAAAATCAGATCGATACATTGATTGCCTAGATCTGCCCTGTACTCTATTAAAATTTGACAAATATTTCACTCAGCAGCTGCAATCAGCAAAGTGCACTGAAATTAATATCTGAAAATATCTGGAAATATGTATAACAAATCGTAAGTTATACAGAGAAATAAAATTTATATTCATGGGAAAGGGGACACTTCAGCTTTCTTTTGGCAGCTGTAATTACTGCATGGTGCATTTCAGCATATTTCAAGAAAGAATCTTTTTATAACCACATATTACTTTTGAAGTTACCTTCTCTGTGGGACCATACTGATACTTCGCTTATGTTATCAAGTAAAAGACATTTGTTTGTGCTACTTGAAAAAAAAAATCGTCAAATATCTTCCTTTAAAACATTTGTGGACAACCTAATTTTTGTATATACTATTTCCCTGCTTCAGGAATTGGGTACCCAAAAGTACCAACCTCACTTTCTCAGTCCTTATTTTCAGTTACTTACCCTCGCCCTTACAGAAACTGGACATCATTGTAGATGTGCCTTAACCATAGTTCATTACATACATTGAGTACAAATCTAATTTTTTAATCTTCCTGCTGACAAGTATTTTTTTTCCCTTTCTTGCCTGTTAAGTCACTGCAGTGGATGTGGGAGAAATGAATATCTTGAATATTTTAACTTGCCTCCTGTTCCAGCTACACCATATTCATTCTGTGGATATTACCTATAGTAGTATATTAGTTTACCTTTAGTTTTATCTTTATGATAGTTTATCTTAAACCAAACTATTATGGTTCAGTCTACTCTTTGCTGTTTTCTGGCTGTGCTTATCTACTTTTATATGGAATAAAAGCCAATTTATGTAAACCAGTTGTGCTTTTATCCCTAAAATTACTTAGATTTTTCTAAAACACAAAGTGAGCATAGCTAAGATGCAGTTTAAGGAAAACTCTTGAAGTATAAATGTTTATGAATGTGTAAATTTGTCTAGGGTTCTCTATCAGGCATTGCTCATTAATAAAGCATGAAAATTATTTGGCATAAAAAATGTCTCACAATATTTCCCCCACTGAGGTTAATAAATATATTTTCATATATTCATGTACATTGTCTAGACTAAAATGTGCGTGACAGGTTTCTCTTTTCTTTTTTATTTCTCTTTTTCTAAAGTGACCAAACCCAAGAATGTCATTATATAACTTTTGCAGTCATAACTCTTTTAATTTCTCTCTTAGAGTAGTGAAGATTGTTTAAACACATAGATGATGGGAGGAATTGCTAGGATAAGTGTCTCTTGAAAAGCACTGTCTGGCTTTTCCTCAGCTCATGACACCTTTTTCTGAATTCACCTTCATGACCTATGTGCCTAATCTTTAGTACTTGCCACAATATCCATGTACCAGTTTCCATATTAAAATAATGAATGTCCAATTTTCCCAGAGGTGAACAGCCCGTTCATCTTCTGTCACAAAGATTCTATGAAGGGCTTCATCAAAGCTATCAACAACTTTCTGTCTATGCTATATGTACTTTTTGATGCTTGCAATTCTGACCAGCATATGTCAGATCAGGTCCTCTCACCTTTTCGCAGAAGCTTCATGTTGTGCTCTGTTTTAAAATGGATGGTGGCTTTGTCTTATGCTTGTTAGAATTTTCTGAGCACCAAGAATAATAAAAGCCTGGTTCAAATCTTCCCCCCAAGTGTTAATTTCCAGTCCAAGGTTTTGTTCCTAATATGGTTTGAGATTTATCAAAATCCTGCAGTGAGAAATCTCTAAAATGTTGAATTTATTTGTATTCTGATGTTAAAAATATGTAACCCACAAGTTTAATTTTTAACTAGAGTGCATCACTGTTCATGTTCAAATAACAAAAAGTCTAATTGAAGTCAAGCAGAGAAATGTGAACAAGAAAAAAATAATTTGAAAAAGCAGTTGTTTTAAAGGATATTATGAAACATGAAACCACCTTCAAATTATCTGTTACTTTGCTAGCATGAAAAGCTGCTTGAAGTTCTTCTACTTATCTTTCTTATTTCCAGGAATTTTATCTTTGATGAAGCCCAGACTGATGAAACATCTTCTTTGTTCATGTTAATTTACACATAGTCATAGTAACTGTACTACTTGGGAGTTATTCTGATCATAAATTTCTTGTAAATAAATTCTTCAGTGCAGACAGTATAAATTTGAACAGCATAAAAAACTTGGGTTTCTGTAGACCCTCCCCAAATTGCAGTGGCAACCACAAAAGTTGTTTTGATTTGTTGATCTATTGTAACTGCAAAATACTATTGAATAAATAGGAAAATGAAAGTAGAGGGAGTTGTTTTGTCAAGTGATTGATGTTTCTGCTTTTACTATAAGTCACAGGAAAGTAATTACCATCATCATCCATAGACCTGTTTTTAAAATTAAAATCTCCTATAACAGTCAGTGAAATCCAACAATGGATTTTATCAACATGCCCTTGTCTCATGCAGAACTTTGCTAAGAAAACAGTTTTCTTTATCCTCTCTTCAAGGTAGTACTGAGAAGATGTAATGATTTCAAGTTACTTAGCAACATAGGCAATAAACATCTCTCTTTAAAAGATGATAGTCCCTCTTCCTAAGAAACATCCTGTCTCAGTTTACTGCACTGGGGTTTGAGGGGCTGGATTCTTTTCTGTAAAACAGCATCCCACAGTCAATGACAATACTTTAGATATTGAATTTATCATAGGAGAAGAAAAGAAAACAAAATAAAACTTTAGAAAGCAAAATGCCTTAATGGCTTTCATTCCAGAGAGGCATTTCCTCAGCTTTTCCATATAACTATCAAGAAGCTGATGGAATGGTGGATGAGAAGCAGGCAACTAAATGACAGCTTTCAGGGGAGCTATACTGTGAGCTAGTGCTGTCAGCTGTTCCACAGCAGTGCTCAGAGTGGTGCCTCCTGAGGATGCCTGGTGCCTCCTGAGGATGCCATCCCAAAAAATAGCTGTGCTAGACTCATGTCCCAGCACTACAATGAGCATAAGCAACTTGCCTGCTTGTTATCAAACTACCTCAGTGTTTCTCTGCTGCAAAAAGCTGTAAATACAGTGTCATTGCTGATGAGTTATGAACCCACAACACACGACCTGAACTCACAACATGTGACTTCCTAGTAACTTGTTTTAGAGCCTTGGCCATAGTTTTGTCATTACGTATGTTCTGTAAACTTTGTTCACATAATTAAACTTGCACACTTGTCAGAAAAATACTGAACAAGTCAAACTAGAACAATGTCTCTTTATTTCTAACATCATCTGTGACTGAAAATATTCCTGTTTAGTTCCGGTTATATGTCAGAAAAAATTAGTTCTGGATCAAATATTTATACCATTTGATCCAAGTTCACTTTGTTTTCTTGGGACCAAATTCATTTTAATCTAGGACATAGTATTTAGAATTAAGATTAAACAGCAGATTAAAGAAAGATATGTAAAAGGAAAACCTGTCATTCTTGAGGGGAAAAAATGGAAAACTATCCTCACAGATGGAGTCCCCACAGTAGTCATCAAGGGAAAACCAAAAGATCCCATTCTTCTAAAGCCCTTTTTGTCTTTGCTATCTGTGATTCAGCTTTGGAATTAATTATGACAGGTTTTACGACTATAATATTTTAAAGCTAAAAATAGAATGAGAGACTGTTCTATAATTTGCATTGCTGAACTTTTTGGTGCCTTATGAATGAAATGCTGCTAAAACAAAAGTTGTAGTAACTCCAGTAACTTCAGAACATAATCAACTTTTTCTCTCCTATGTCATGACACTGCAAAAAAGAACATGAGCCCGGTTTTGTAACTTTTGCTTGGTTTAACTTGGTTTGGTTTTTTTAAATATAGTGGCTGCAAACAAGTCAGCAACAGTATAAATTGAACCATTAGTATTTTCATGCTCGGTGTCAGAAATGATGTTGTTCTGGAATAATCCTAGGAAAATTGCCCTAGTTTGGTTTTTTTTCATCCTTAAGCAGCATGGCTTATCTACAGATAGTCATTCCTACTGATCAAGGATCCCATGCAGCAGCATCAGTGCTGGGCACATATGGAGAAGAAAGAATGCAATTTAACATTCACATTTGGCACTCTCAGTAGGATTCATCTGATTTGCAGAGGAGGCAGACAAGAAATGTAGCCATTAATAAAGATGATTCACTATGGTAGATGATTTTTGAAGCCTATTCTTAAAAACATCACATCTGCTTATATCTCTGAATTCTGCAACTATTTTTAAAAAATTATGGCAAGTAAGTAAGCTATTAAGATATAATAATAACTCAATAATTCAAACACAATTTTACCCCAAAACCTAGATATATTCTCTTGATTCCCTTGATTTGCAGAAAGCTTTCAAAAGAAAAACAATATTGATGTGGTCTAGATTTAGAGTTGTTTGGACAACATCCAGCTCCCTGGATTTCTAGTTAAGGATTCCACTGCTTTGTTGTATCAGATTTCACAGGATGAGGTTAAAGACGCAAATTACTTCTTTAAATTACCAATGGTCCCCAGAAAGAAATGGCTTGGTTTGGGTTTTTTATGAAACTGTTTAGACCTCCCAAAATAAAAATTTATGAAATACTGAAATTGTGGTTTTAAAGAGAAGTTCAATGGCCTTTGAATAAATAGAAATAAAATGGGCCTGAGGAACACCAAAGCAGTTTTCTTGCTATACATTAATCACAGTACTTAGTGTGATATTCAGTTGATAGTAAGGGGCAGATAAACTTAAATGACTAACAGATCTGTGCAAAGAAGGATACTGAAGAATTAACATTGCTCAGAAGAGTGAATGGAGATGAGGTTTCCCAGATCCATGCTATCTGGGAAAAATACAACTCTGTGCTTTTTTTTTTTTTTTTAATGGAACAATATACAAAACTGTTTAGTACTCTAGTTTCATCTACCCTAACAATTAAGCTGCAGCTGATCAAGAAATCTCCCAACACAGTTTGAATCAGACTCCAGCCCAATGGTAGCAACTAAGGTGTACAATAATCACAGATTAATTTGTGGAAAAACAATGCAGTATTTCTGGTGCTCAGTAAAGCCCCAAGACACTTTTTCTATGCTCTGTGTTCATTCATTGCAAGTTATCTGCTGTCAGTCCCCATCATAGGCAAGATACAAGACTTTTGCAAGTCTGGCCAATCTTACCTTGGTTTGAGACTAGAGGCAACTGCAGTTCCACTGAGGCCATTGACATGGCACTTGCAAGATACTTAGCATAAAAATAAGAGAAAAAAAAAATTTTGGCTGTATTTTGTCATTGTTTTTAAGAAAGTTTCCACAAACCAGAGCAGCACCCAAGACAAAAATATGAAATATTTTTTGTGTGCTGAAAAAAATTTAAATTTATTCATTGACTTTGTAGACTTTTTAAATTTTAGGAATTTTTTAAAAATTCTGTATGAGGAAAAGAGGTTGAAGTACCTTTCTGCAAATCTGCACTGATTTTCATTACTCCCTGAATGGTTTAAATTAATTCCACATGTGAACAAACCATTTTGCTAGTATTCCTGCTGCTTGCTGTATGCCAGCACAGTCAAATACTAACAAGTGTGCAGCCATGTCTTTTCTAAACAGAGCAGCACAGACACCTGCCATCAAAGAGCAGACATTCATTTCTGCTTGTTGTGGATTTATTTAGCTTTCAACTCCATGAACAGATGAAAAAGGAGGAGTAACCCCCTTGATGGCTTTAGGTCACCTGCTCTATTGCATCTTATTTTTATAAATTTTTAACTTTTATATATCTTTTAATATCTCTAACCTCATTTCCCCTCTCTACTTTTTCTCATTTTTGTTTACTTTATCATTCTGCTTTTATCTTCTCTCCCAGTTTCTCATGACTCATGTAATTTCATTACATAACCAGTTCTGAAAACAGTGAGAAATCTGTCAAGAATGCATGTAAATGAGATGTAATAGAAGAACATTTGGGATTTATTTCAGCAATATGTGTGATATTAAAGACATAAGGAGGAAAAGAGAATGCTTGTTTAATGTATGGTAAAGACAATGCTAGACAAATTGGAGAACAATCTGTAAAGACAATCTATTCCTTCTGAACATGGCCTGCTCAGATTAGCATGTTCAATCAAAACTTTACTACCTATACCACTGTGCCAGCTGTGACATTTTCAAAAATGAAAAGGCAGGATTTGTTCATGAAAATCTTCTGCAGTTATTGACATTATTATTTATTCTGAACAATTTATATGCTTGGTTCTTCATTAAAGAAAGTAAAAAGCACAAATCTTGGCTTGAAGAGTTTATGATGATGATGAATCTTTCTGCAGTAAATCAACTAGGTAGACTTCTGCTGATGTAGTGTCTACACATGAGGGTGGGAATCTGCTGCCATAGGCAACTTGCAAGGTCAGATCTTTCTTAAAAATCCAAAATAATAAATTAAATAAACCTTCATATTTGTTTCAAAAGAATAAAAATGAACTCAGCTCCTCACACATATATTTTGACATCTCTCCATTTTAACATATATTATTAAAAAAAAAATATATGGAAGTGAATATGCTTTTCACTTCTTGCAACTTCAGTAGTGTTACTTCCACTCTTTGGCAGACTCTCATAACCCAGGAGTTTGACAGAGGCCAGTTTCCTTCAAATGAGAATTCCAATTCCTCATCTGGTGTGTAACAAACAGTCACCAAAGCACAGCCTTAGCCAGAGCCCAGCAGACTTCCTCATAGCAGGAAATTATGCAGGAAAAAAGAAAAAGTCTAGAGAAATCCTAGGTGGAAGAACGAGAAAGAGCATAGGACCTGTTATAAAAATGATACATATTGATTTGGGGGGGTGAGGAATTAAACTCCAAAAGCTACCAGAAACCACGGACAAGAGGCAGGAGGCGATCGTGGAGGAATGCGGGACAACATCAGCAAGTGAAAAGAACATGCCAGCTCAGCCCCCACAGCGCTCAACAACCAAGAATACACCTCGGCTTTCAGAAGAGACAGGCCCATCCCCGGCCCAGACAGCCGAAACTGCTTCCATTCAAGAAGAGACCCCAAAATTCACATCGGGGCATCTGGGGACGGGGACCTTCTCTGCAACTGAAAGCAGGCTGAGCTAATCCTCGGAACTCCATTCAGATTCGGCAGGAACAACATCAGAAATTGAATGAGAAGACCATTTCCAGGGAAAATCCTGGCCCGAGAAAAAATAAACTGTATAAAAACTGGACCTCGGGAGCAGCATGTCGGAGAGCAGATGATCGCGGACTCAGCGCGGGCTGGTCTGATATCTGCCTCCCAGTCACGATCGGACTTATGCTCTGCTGTGGCAGGAACCCTTGTCGGTTTCATTTCGATTCGGCCAAATTGCGTTATTTTACTTCTTTATTTTTTTAATTTTCTTTTATTATTTTATATTCGAGATCTCTATAATCTATCTAATCTGCAGAATAATAAAGCTTAAATTTTGATTAAGAGATCTGTGTCACGACTTTTATAACAGGACCTGAAGTACAACAGGTCAACGATCAAATGTGGAATGATTTGGCAGCAAAGATTGCTGTGCTGAATCAGATGGCAGGTCCATTACCAAAACAGACAACGTAGGAACAAATGAATCATTAAGAAGCATGTGAAACATGTGGGCCTGAAAATCAAATTTGGCTATGAAGAATGCTGTGGAGTTACAAAGCTGTATATGCTCAGTGGAATAAGGCTTGAGCATGAGTGAAGATAATTCCTTTGAAAGTCTTCCCTAGTATGAAAAGGTTACTGCTCTTAAATTATTATTTATTAAAGCAAAAAACCCCATCATTTATCAACACCTCTAACTGTGGTACTAAATGATGCTTTATGCTTCCTGATAACAATAATGGTAATATTTCATTAAATTAGATTCAATCAATCTTAAACTGAAGATTAACAGAAGAAGAAAAAACAGTGTCAGGAAATAGAAAACTAAGAGATAACACCAGAAGAATAGTATTTATTTTATGGAAGAAAAGTAAAGAGTCAAAATACCTTCTGAATCCAACAGAAATATCAGTAGATTTAAGGCATTCTATGTAATGCTCATAAATTTTCTTCAATCCTGCTGTAAATTATATATTGCTATATGCATAGAATAAGGAAGTTCTTATAAACATATGAAGTATGAATATTTGTGTTTGCTTCCAGTTTGGCTTTACAGTAAGAAGAAATTCAAATGACTAGACCTGTGTCACACTGACTCAACAATGTGCCAAGTTTAGAAATATTGTTAATATTTTATTTTTTAAAAGTGCTATCGGAGTCCTCTTTTTGTATTGAATGCCTTTTTGATTTTTCATGTTGTATTGTATACTGACAAAGAAACTCCAGAACAAGGACAGAATCATCAGACTCTCAGCTACTAGTAACTCCCTCTCACCATGGTAAAGGTAGTTTTCTGTCTCCCTATTATGTATCTGCTGCAGCTTTCCTGTTAAAGAAAATTATTAGGAATTCAGAGTCCTTTATACCTTCAATATGTAACCCAGTCATAAAAAATGCTTGCAAACTGCCTATTTGAAGGTTCTGTACTACTTTGCTGTAAGGAGTCTGGATGTAGAAGCCCATTGTAATAGTAATTCTATATTTCTCAAATCTCTCTGCTTTGTTGCCACAACAGCTGTGTCAGCCACCCACCTCTCACATGCAGTGGAATACAGCCTAAGTGTTGGGGGTTAGGTTTGTTCCTTTTTTTACTCTAAAGAATTTTTTTTTCCCCCATAAATTACTAAGGAGATTAAGAGTTGGGTATTTAAGGGTGCTTGACCAAAACAAAGAGGTGGCCAAAGCTCGGAGGGGGAGATAACGGTAACGCGAATTTTGGGGCAGGCAAAGGACGAACCTGGAGCAGCTTCGCTCTCTGTTTTTCGGTGTTCAGGGAGAGAGAACAGCTGGGCTGCTGTCTGCTGCGGGAGGAGTTCACTGTCATTGGAGGGGTCCAGTCCTGGGAGGTCTGCCATCATCTGCTCCCCTCCTCTGGAATTCTGAGCTCCTCTGCCACCCTGCTGGAGCTGGGCCAGCCCTGCCCCACTGTCGCGGCTTCTTCAGGGCTGCTCCTCTTGCTACAGTGTGACCCTGCACCCCCCTGCCCTGCCGGGATATCCTGCCATTCCAGCCACCAGCCCGGGACTTTTCCACTGTTTCCAGCTTGGTGCTCTGAGGATCCTGCAGGGGCACCGAGACCAAACTGGGTTTTTCTACAGCAAAGCCCTCAAGGTTCTTGGTACTGTTTTGTTATGCTGTAGTTGTTTTAGTTTGCTTTGTTACACATGCTAGTGAAGAATTGCTATTCCTATCCCCAAATCTTTGCCTGAAAGCCTCTAACTGCAAATTTATAATTGGAAAAAGGGGGGATGGGGGTGAATTACGTTCTCCATTCAAGGGAAACTCCAGCTTTCCCTGGCAGATACCTGTCTTTCCAAACCAAGATATTATGCCACTCTCATTCACCATGTGTGACATGATGCCTCACTCAGCTTGTCCTGTAAGAGTCAGGCATCTTGCTCAAGCCTGCTATCCTTGCCAATACAGAGAAATTAGCACACCGGCAGAATGGGGGCCACTATTTTCTGCAACAGTTTTAGTAACATGAACTGTCATCTGATAGCCCTTATCTCTCTCCAGCAGTTGCACTGGAAGCTGAAGAGACTGACTTCTACCTGACACCCAATTACCGTTAATTAAAATTAACGAAAATAAGATCCACTGCTATTAACAGAAACTGCAAGCAAAATGAAGTCTCTATGATTTCCCCCTTATCAAGCTACTCAAACGCAGTTCTTCTCTTTTAACACCTCTACTCAAGAGAAATTTTTAAAATCAAAGAAAACCATCCATTTTAATATTGAATGTTTCTTCCTTATGGATTGACAGTGAAGAGTCTGTCTATAGCAATAAAGTAATTAACATAAAAATACCACAAATATCTATAGGTAAAATCTTATCTACACTATTTTGATGGATTTTAAGGAGAACAGACCGAAAGACTGAAAGTGCACAGGCATGGTCTGATATTGTGCATACCAGTAAAATCAAGCCTATATTAAAACTGATATTGCATAGGTAGTTACTTCCACTTAGTTTCAGTTTTAGAAAAACAACAAAAATATGTTAAAAGTTGCTTTCTCTAGCTCCACATTTTTAAAAGTGTTTTCTAACACTTAAATTTTCAGCTTCATAACAGTTCTTTGATATTGCACTTTTAAAGAGTAATGCAGTTCCTTAGGTGGAGAAGGCTTCTTAGATAATTGGGGTAAATTTTTCACTTCTACCTATCATGTCATACCATACCATACAATTCCTATCATAATACAGCCCTCAATCCTGTGCTGAATCTTTTCCATGTGATAGGCCAAATATGGAATGTTCAATGATTTTCTTTGAACTGTCCATGCTAAACAATATTCATACACAATAGAGCTAACTGCTGTCCTTCATCAAATCATTTCCATTTTACCCTCTAGAGCTTTAATTTCAGTTCGCCACTAAAGCTAGCTATTTGAGGTTTGCAAACATCCCCACTAAGCTTAACCTATCATTTTCTCAGGACACAGGAAGAAATGCATTTCTATACACATATATATCCCAATTTTGTATATCTATTTCTTTATATTCAAAACCTTTTTTCCCTTCACAAGATATTCTTAACCAGGAATTTGCACCACAGAATAATTAAATCAATGAGAGAATTTTGGTAAACTAAAAGTAGGCTTGCTTAGAATGACTTCCAGAATTACTCCAAGAGATATATAGAAAGTTCCTCTTCACAAAGTACAAAAGCATCTCAAAAGAGTGTTACTGTAAGAATACTTGCTATGTAGGAAGTGGATATAAAGCAGAAAATAAGTAGACCCTATGTATTAGCATAAAGCAGTTGCCTTTGGGTGCTGTAAAGAAGGAATATTTTTTGCTTCAAGTAGTTTCTCTTACCAGATAATTCAAGAGACATGTAAGTAATCTGTGGACATATAGAAGTTCTTGCAGCCAAAGAGAATAATCATCTTTGTTATAAACAACGTAGCCAAATTGATAATTAAAAGCCGATTTTATTGTGCTATCAAAATCAGTCTCAGAAAGCCACAATCAAAAGAGACAGCATCGAGCCCGGGATCGGCGCTCAGTGAACCTATATTCAGACTCTATCGCTCCAAACCCCCTCTGTTCACAAATTCGGCTTCTGCAGGGTTTGTTTTATACAGTTTTTTGACTAAGGCAGAGTTTTTTTTCCATTCTTTCCATCGCTCTTGTTCACTTAGCATATTCATGTAACTTCTTTTCTTGCTGCTGGTTTGACAAAACAGTTTCCAGGAAGGGAAGAATGTTTGATTTGTTTTACAGGAATCTGGTATTGGGATGCACGCCCTTGATGATGCTGATTGTCTTATGTAGATGCGTATTGGGTGCTCATCACCGGGTCTCATTGTCAGACCCATCCCTGGAGAAGACCCAACTCTGATTGATCGAAGCCACCCTTTTCTATTGCAAATCCGATTCTTCCTCACCTAGGCCCATGTTTTTACAATTGCAAATCAGGCTCTTCCCTGGAGCTGCATGAGGTTTTACAATTTTTGGAATTTTTAATGCTAAAGCACGAATTATTTTATATTGTATATCACAATCTTCACGATTACACTGTGAGTCACTTTAGGTTCAGGGTATCTCTTGACTTTCTCATGGATATACTTTCGTCTTATTTCTGTCAGCTGAGTCCATACATTGTCTTTTGGCTGTCATTAACAAGATAGGTCAAGAAAGCAGTTGTCAAGTCTATGTTTCCTGACAATTTTCATTTACCAACTCATTGACAGACAGGTTTTCCTGCTTATTCAAATACATTTCTGTATTTTCCATCAAGGTCTTTTGTACTTGAGATGTTTAGTTTAAAATTAAAATATTCAATATTTGACAATCTTATCAGAAACCTTCTCAAGTTCTGTGTTTACCCAAGATGTAAATCAGGGCAGTTTTGATTTTAAATCAATTTCAGGCTTTTAACTGGCACTATATTTTACAGCAATTTTTCATCATTCAGGAAACATCACATCTGCCACTCTGGTAGAAATGGTTTTTTGGTGCCTTTCCCCCTCCTTCACCCTTTTAATGTAGTCACACCTGGCCACTGGCCATATGATTTTACAGACAATCCATAACTTACCTCTTATGAAGGAAGCAAAAATAAATGCAGCTACTAGATTTGCTGTGTGTTATTGAAAACAATTCTAGTAATTGCAGTCAGGGGAGGAACTAAAAACCTTTAGTGTCCTTTTAAGAACTAACTGGTAGTCTGCTGTCTACAAAAATCACCCCTTAAAAAACAAAGAAACCCCTTATAACTAAAGTGAAATTTCCAACTAAAATGAGATTTCAAAATCAATATTTTTATGGAAGGAGAATTTAATGTGGAGAAAGGAGGACAGAGAAGTAAACTCTGCACAAAGATCTCTCCCCCAGGGTGCAGTTAAGCACATTTTTCTCAGTGCAGAGCATCAGAATTAATATATGGCCTTAGCTTTTTTCTGTCTGACACTTAGTAGAACCAATGCTGGACGCATGTATGCAAATAGCTATTTCAGGCCTGCAAGCTTTTCTGAGGTTATTGATAACATAACCAGACAAACCTTTCAGAACATTAATGTACTATAAATGACCTTTCAAAAAGCTTCAAGGTTCAAAGTTGCACCAAAAATGACAACACAGCACTGCAGAACTGCATCTGCTCTGAGTACTCCCTGTCAGAGCTGGAATCCATTGCTTCAACATCCCTCCCATGACAGGAGTGACAGCAGGTCTGAACTTGGAGATCATAGTATGCCACAGAACACCAAATTGTCAAACAGTATATTTGCTCTATTTTCATCTTGTTTTTTCTGGAATAAAGACTTAAGTTTCAGCTTTGAAACTGCCCATATGAAGGAGCAGTAACTGGTTTCTCTCACAAATAGCTTGTATTTTGCTGGTAATCTTTAATGGGTCTAGAGGACTGATTTAGCAGGTCATAATTGCCATCCTTTGTCTAATCCTATCTGATATCCATAAGCTTCCTTCTCAGAAAATAAAGATGCATTATAGCTTTGCTGGAGAATGTGAGCATCTATTCTTTTACTTGAAAAACTAATTCATTTTATTGCTACATTACTGACTACCAACTAAATATTAACTGGAAATACAGCTCTGTGAATAAGTACCTAAGTATTCTCCAAGGTTAATAAAAGACGTTCTTTAATACACTATACGCAATGAGTTTTAAATTGTTTCTCTCTCTGTTAAAATTAGTTACCCCTTTCTTTTAAAAGTAAGTCATGTACTATCAAAGGGAGCTTAAGTTATACTATGAAGTTTTCTAAGAAATCAACACTAATGTTCTGTAATGCTTATATATGCACTTTCCCACTTTCATGTACCATGATAGGAAGATCCGTATTTTTGGTCTAAAACAGATGTAACAGAGTTGGTGTGGAGGTGGCAATGCTCACTCTGTGCTTGGCACTGGTGATGCCACAGCTCAAGTGTTGTATCCAGTTTTGGCCCCTCTCTACAAGAAAGACTTTGGGGTGCTGGAAGAAGTGCGCAGAAGGACAATGAAGCTGGTGAAAAGTCTTGAGAGTGAGACATATGACAAGTGGTTGACAGAGTTATCATCATTCAGTCTGAAGAACGGGAGACACCTTATCACTCTCCACAATTATCTGAAAGGAGGCTGTGCCCAGGTGGGAGTTGGCCTTTGCTCCTGGGCATCTACTGATAGCACAAGAGGGAAAAGGTCTCAAGCTGCACCAGGGAAGGTTCAGGCTAGACATCAGGAAGATTTCTTCACTGAAAGGATGCTCAGGCATTGGAATGGTCTGCCCAGGGCAGTCACCCTACCTGGAGGTATTCAAGAAACAACTGGACTTGGCACTTAGTGCTATGGCCTAATTGACATAGTGGTATTTAATCGAAGGTTGAACTCAATCTTGGAGGTCTTTTACAATCTTAATGATTCCACTATTCATCCACTATAATATAGAGCTAATTTCTTAAAATGCTGTACTCTATCAGAGGCCCAAAAGTGAAAAAAACAACTGTGCTCTCCTTAACTGTTGCATAAAAGGAAAGCACTTATTACTCTTCTAATGACATCAGCAGAAACAGGAGCAATAAAACTTCATCATCGACAGATTCAAATATCTTACTGAGAATGTAGCTTAGTTGAAACCCAATGGGCTGCTATTGCTTTTGATGCTGTAATGTTTGTGTATATCTCTTTATTTTTAAGACTCCATTATGCTATGCACTGTACACACATATGGGAAAAAGTATGATCCCTACCGTCAAAGGAGCTGATCTCTAAAATAAATTACTACAGGAATTTCAGTAGTCTGGAAATGAGATGAGAAGACACAGAAATAGAAACAAAAGTATTGCACAATATGATGGTGGGTGATACAACAGTCTCATAAGTAAAAACAGAAACAAGGAGAAAAGATCCCTTATCCAAAGTCTGTTTAACACATTTATGGTATTGGGCACTGAGGGGCATACCTCATTTCCTGCAGGAGTTTATTCCACTAATAAAGACAGTCAGCTCAAAGGAATCTTTTCCTGCTGTCTTAACCCAAATGATGAAGCAGAAAAGTGAGACTAGGAGCTGAAAACCAAGCCTCCTTACAAATAAAAATTTTATATTTGAAGGCTTGCTAGATTTAGGAACCTGTGAGTATTAAAACACCAGGATATCAATTGCTGCTTTTCTAATGACCTATCATAATAAAACCCAGACTCATGGTTAAGTACAAAATTATATCAACCAATTTCTGGAATTCCTTTAATGGTAACTTTTATACTACCATATCCCAGTGCCAAACAATTCTAATTTAATGCATTTAGCAAATCCTCGCCATTGTTATCATAATAGGAATGAACAATAAAAGTTACTGAAAAAATAATACTTTCAATCCCACACCAGTGCCACTTTGTGCACCCAGAACACCTGGCATTTATGATATACACGTAGAAAGGGACACAGAAATCCATAATGTATTTTAAAAGGAAACATAGTTACAGCATTACCTATGGAAGGAGTACATACTTTATTTCTTCAAAGAGCAAATCAAGTATTAATGAATTCTCAGGATCCTGGAAAACAATCAAATAATCCAGTTGCTTTGCACAGAAAGCTTGCTGAAAAGTAGCGTAACTTACACCGTATTTTTCAATATTTTGCCTTGTATCTTATCCTCAGGACTCAAAATATTGTAATAGGATCCTTAAATGTTGCCTTTGACTTTGAAAAACATACATTGTAGAAATGGGCAGGTCTTATGTTGGGAAGTGTCCTATTTTTCCTGTTCAGTCCTTCTCAATTTTAGCAATAATGTCTTAATGGATTAAATACAGGAGAAGGAACTAGAAGACCAATGTTTGACAATTAGCTTAGTGTTACCAAAATTCAGTTTCCTAAAACAGTTTTCCTATTGAAAAAACAGGAATTACAGTTTGTCACTACTTTCACCTTCATAGGTTTCAAGTCTCAAACAATGAATATTAAATAATATGAAGACCTCAGATAAAATAATAGAAAAACTCAGATTACCTAGGTCATTCAACTAAAAGATAATACTCAGGCAACTGTGCAGAAGAAGGCCTGTCTTTAGGCTTTGCTTAGTTCTTTCTGAGAACTATCAGTGGCTGATCATATCTTTCTGTCTATATGAAGTATTCCTGTAACTTTCATTAAATACATACCTATAGATACAGACCTGGGAATAGCATACCCAGCCTCAGGGTTGATTGTTTCTGAGTGTACACAAAGAACTTCAGTTTACACTGATATTGATCTCTTGCCAGAGCTTCAGGGCTGAGTGACAACAGGAAGTCAAAACTAGGCCTCTTTGGCAGTGAAGATTAATAAATTTGTTGGATCTTAATGCACCATAAAGTTCAATGTTCTGAAATATTAGCAGCAGCTTGGATGAGAAACAGCCTTTCCACTTTTAGTTGTGTAAAAGACATGGATCTATATAATCTCCAAGGTAGCAGTATGAAGTGCAACTCTTGAGTTCTCTACGACCCTGTCGTACCTGAGGAGTAATCCTTGAAAATGGAGCCTGGAAACCACCAGTCTTGTCTTCCAGTGGTTATGACTGGTAAACACTAAACCAGAAAATTGCCAGAAAAATGGACAGGAATGAAGAAGTTTCTTCTACCCTCTGCTACTTAGTACGTACTGTTCTTCAGAATTTGTGTTAAGCCTCTCTAAAAATATCTTACAGAATAAATGATCCTTCTCTCCCCATAAATGTTCTTTTCTCTAGAAGCTAAAGACACTATTGGTCTGAGTTGATGAGTTGAAAGGCAGCTAATCTAAGGTGACTCAGAGGATAATTCAAAATTGAGCCTTTTTGGACAAATTTGCAAATTAAAAGAAAGCCAGAGCCAGCCATTATGGGGATAATACTTGTTCAGTTTCACAGACTAATAAGAAAAAAAGATGCACTATAAAGCAAGAAAGGTCCTTTTAATTACCTTCCATTTGGGGAAAAAGAAAGAAAAAAGGCAGCAACCTTGCACCACAGCTGCTTCACAGAGTTTATGATCCACTTACTTGGATTTCATGTTACATAAATCTTCTTTACTTGGGAAATGAAGTTGCTTGTTCATACACACTGTAGAATACAATTCAGAAAATACAGGACATATTTACACACAGTCACAGACAAAACGACTGGCTGAACAAATACTAAAATTCTTTGTAAATATGTCTAAATATCTCTAAATTGGAGTCACACAATTTTTTTCACCTTCTTTATCTCCAAATGAATTAAGAAGTGCTAACACGGGAAAAGAAGCTGTTCTGGCCAGAACACATTTCTTTTCACTTTTCTTTAATATTTTTGGTGGGTTTTTTTCCCTGTCTCTTGAATGATACTGCAAGATTAAAAACAGTATGTTAATAACAATTGAAAAAGAAATCTAAATTCATAAACTGACTTCTGTTTAAAAAGTTTTCATAAGACAACTTTTTTATCACTATGTGTTCTGTACTGGGAAATATTCTCCTTGAGAATGGGATACAAGTTTTTCCATAGGGCTGCACACAACTAAGGAATAACCCATATTTATGGAAAAATATCTGCAATCAATCAAGTCTCATAGCAAAAATGTGAGATCTCAATCCTCTAAGTGTTAAGCTATTTTCACTGTTTTTAAACAATTGTGAAATAACTATGTATAATTTAATTTTGAGGTAATACCCATTGTGTTTCAACATATTGTTTCAGGGTCAGCAACACTAATACCATTCAAGTGAGTGAAAAATGAGGCTCACATTCATGAGCTGCAAAGCCCCACCTAGATAGACTCAACAAAGTTTCTCAATCCTTGTCTCCCTTGTTAGGTTGGCTGGTAGAAAGACTATATTTTTTCCTATATGAAGATAAAAAGCTGTATTTTCTTGCAGGTGAAAAAATGCCTCCCTGTCAATTAATTGAAAAAATGCATAGCTCATATTGACTGAACTTTTATTTCTGTGTCAAAAACACATATAGAGAAGCTCTCTAACAAGGCAGTTTAGCAAGAATAGATGAGACTATGCTTGAATGGGATTTGCAAAATCACCTTTATTCCACAACTTCAAAAGGTGAAAACTCCCATATCCTCATTATACCTGTCAATTCACGTTTTGTCTTCATACTAAAATAGTGAAGAAGCCACCAACCTTCTCTTAAAAAGATTCAACCAGACATCCACATAAGCAGAGTACCACTAAGTACCACCAATTGCAGAATTATAACTGGCAAGTTTGATTTTGTCATGCAGCTGGAAAATGCAGAAATTGTTTAGAGAAATTACAGGATTGCAGAACAATTATTCCTAGCAAATGTTAGGAGAGTTCTGGGGTTCCTAGATACCATAATTAAATAAGCAACTTTGGATCAGGGAGGTTTGACTAACATTAAACATATTCAAGGTTGAGAGCTGGAACCTCACTGCCGTCTGCTTACTAGCTTGGTTGTGACTTTTATTCTCCTTGTTAATTTCATTTTTCATAAAATTATAATTTAAAACCCACATCAATCATTTTAAGCACATTATCGTTTAAAATTCTTAACTGGAAGTTATTTGATCCAGATACTGTTTACAATATTACCAGATTAATTATTTGTGACTTTGCTTTCCGTTCACTATAAGGCAACATTTTCCTTTAGAGTAAACTGCCTAGGAGACTGTCTAACTTGAGCTGACATTACTTACACAGTATTGTATAAGATTACATACAAGAAGCTCCACTGATCAAAATATTTCTTTTCTGGTGACAGTTGCTCTAATTGAAACATTTTCACTGCTCTTTTTCCTTTGTCAAAGTTTTTTGTTCATAGACCTTCCTTTTACTTAATTTCTCATTTCTGTACTGTTCTAAATCTTGATTGAAGTTGTGGACTCTCCATCCTGAGATGTTCAAGGTCAGCCTGCATGAGGCTCTGAGAAATGTGGTCTAGTGGAGGGCGTCCCTGCCCATGACCAATGACCTATAATGTCCGTACCAACCCAAACCATTCTGTGAGTCTGTGATTCTATGAGTTTATCTTCTCACACAGCTAACCTACTACACTGTAATTTTAGAAATTCCCTAGGAGATGAGATAATCTTACCTGGTAACTTTTTTTTTTTTTCCTTTAAATAAGACCTACCAAGAGAACTGAGCAGAAACAGGACAACTACCTATAAAGAGCAACTTTATTTCAAGGGTGCACACTATTCAGGGTCTGGTTGGGAAGGAGTTAATTTTCTTCCCAGCAGCCCATACAGTGTTTTGCATGTGTGACTGAAATAGTGTTGACAACAGAGTTGCATTCTATCTCTGACTGAACAGTGCTTGCATAACATCAGTGTCTTTCTTGTTTCTCACTTTGTTCCACCTGAGAGTAGGCTGTGGGTGGGCAAGAGGTTAGGAGAGAACACAGGCAGAACAGCTGACTCAGAGCTGATAATTTCATCAACAAAAGCCAGAATAAGAGAACAAAACCTTAAAAGTAGGTGTATAACCTACTTTAAACCAAATAAATGTTTATAAAAAGAAAATATTGTAATTTATAGTATTTTAGTTAAAATACTGCAAATATTTATGATTTGAGTTTGATATCTGGGATGTAGTGTAAGCTAAATATTTTGAATAGAGGCACCATGATTGCATAATTCTATTATTTATCAAGGAACTTATCTACAATTTACAACCGGGGAATTTTTATTCTAATTTTTCTCATTTATTGTTTTGGTTCTTCATGTTTTCTCATGGTACTGATTTCAAAAACAGAGTTTGTCTGCCTTCAAGACATTTCTGTTCTCACAGGGTTACAGTCATCAACTTCAATTTGTTTTCCCTGCAACTGAAGAACTGATTATCTATCTCCATACTTCTAAAATAATTTCAATTTACACATGAGCTGAATACTACAGCTCATATATTTTTGCACATATGTTCATTGCATATATATGAATTCATTGATTTTTTGGCTTTAGTGAGAAGACAGAGGAATCTTGTACATGTAATGCAAATGTAGGCACTTAATTGAACAGTCATTTGGGGTTATATGCACGTAAATAAGGATGAATGGGAATCATTAAATACTCATAGAAGGTAATCCATTGGTTAATGTACTTTTTGTTCACTACAGGATCAGCTGGGGTAGTGGAATCGCTGTTAAAGGTATAAATTTATGTTCAGCTATAGCATCTGCACTAATTTCAGATACTGAAAAAACAATGACACCATAGTAAGCTAGTTCTCTAAGCCCCCTTTATAACACTTGAAAAGACTTAATAAATCTGAAAGGATAATTCATTCCATTAAAGGTAAAATAATTATAGGTGATACAAATTCCCCCAGTAAAGCTTCTCTTTCATTACTAACTTAGACTGGATGCCAGAAGGCTTATGTTAGTGAAAATTAATCCCCTCTAAAGTCACCTCTTCAGTTTTAGAACATACAATTTTGGTATTTCAGTAGCTCAACACAGCATTTTAAGAAGTGAAATGTCAGATTAAATCTTCAAGTTTAGACAGTAAAAATGTAGAATTTATGAATTACTGTTTAGAAATTTTTAGGCTGTACCTGTTACCAGAGGTTGGCCTTGGTAATGACTGTAATCGTGAACACAGTACAAAATTCTTGCTGCCTTCATCCATGCAGGTAGAAAAAAAGCCAAACATCTCAGCTGAAGTAGCCCATTCACTCAAATAGGAGTATTCAGATGTTTTAATGTAAGCACTTGTGAGAGTGCTTTGCTGGATCATGGTCAAAACATTCTCAGGGTTTCCTGGTGGCTTCTTTATCTTTGTCCCAGCCTTGCCGAATGGACTTTTAAGTTTGGGTAAAAAAGATCACATTTAATTTCTCTTCACCGAAACCAAATTCTGCATCTTCTGAGACTATTTCGCCTGAAGTAGCTATGTATCTTTCTTACCATCAACTGTCCCTTGTTATCCTTCATTTACAATAGTGCTAAAAGGCATTTTCTATTTCTTAAAAAATACAGAGACATAGTAATAATACTTGTTAAGGGCCTGCTATAACAGCCTTTGAAATCAGTGGGAGTTTCTCCATTGATTTCAACAGGTTTTGAACTGAATTTTAAATGATTATAGTTACGGGAAGAGCAATTACAGAGGTCTCTCATCATTAGCAAAAAAGTTTAGAATGTCTGTGTGTTAATTCTACTGAAAACAATGGCAAAATAACTGTTTACTTGTCTAAAATGAATTATTCTTAGCCTCTGTTATATAAACAAATCCAATAATCAGCATGTACCTATACAAATATATAAAATGCACAAATGCGTGTAGTAACTCAAAACTAAATTGTAATTGAATAGATGTAATGAGATATAAGTATTAATAACCTCATTTTAAAGTCTGATGAATACAAAAGCTCTCACTTTATAATTTCTCTCAGAAAGAAAAGTCTTGTTAATCTGGTGAGCAGCTGATGACACAGAAAATTATAAATAATGAAAACATTGCACAAATTAATTGTAGATTAGGACACAATAGTTTATGTTTAATAATAGAGAGACCATTTTTAGCAGAGAGTAAGTATGATCATTGAATAATAGAATGTTTTGGGTTAGAAGGGATGATTCTTCTGGAGATTGTGCTAATTATTGAACTTCTTTGCTCTCCCATGATCCTCAATTTTTTAAAAAGAACCAATCTTTCTCTTACAACAGGCCTAGATGATGTTAGATGCTGGCCAGCAGCATCCTACAAATAGTGCATCAACCAAATATTAATGAAATGTCTCCTTTCAAAATGTTTTGAGGCTGCAAAAGACTAATGGGAGATTTTTCAAAATGGAAAGTAAAACAAACACAATCACTTGGGCAATTTTAGGCAACCAGGTTTGTGGTATTCATATTGATTTGTTATGTATAATTAGTGACTATTATATTGGTTAAGTTAATTCTGAAAACACACTGGTTTTTTATTCGTCTGAGCTACTTATCTGTAGAGGCATAGCTGGTGGAATAGAAAATGAAAAAGATGAGGCTAGCATCATTTTTCCTATTTGGCAAAGAAAATTCATTATTGCTGCATCATACAGAGTATGCCACAATATTCTATATTTGCATTTTTAGGTTATGTTCATTAATATCTGTATCTCCATCATAATCTTCCAATGTCTTTTAGTAACAGACTCAATCTGGAACATATTTAATATATTTTGCATATAAATTCCAGAAATCATAAAATACAAGTTTATCTTTGTCTTCAATTAGCATCATTATTTCTGTTTAGTTGACAGTTCCTTGAAGATTCAAACTGGAAAATCTGCTTTTATTAATCATGGCAAGAAATGCTAAGACAGCCCATGGGAGAACCCTTCTTTTACTTATTGGCTTTTTGTACAAGCTGTATTGGCAAAGTCATTTCACATGTTTAATGGATGACTCCAGCTTGTAAAATGTATTGGTCAAGGTAGGTCATATAGTGTAGTATTTACAGATATTGAACCAGACAGGTTCAGTAACTAGAGTAGTTAAATAATGATGACAAAAGGCTGCATGTTTACCCTTGGTTTTTATGCCTTCCATAATTATTTTTGTGCCATAGGAAATCTAATGCTATGATGCAGTCAAAAGATCAGGCTTTAATTACTTTCTGGTCAAAGTTGACATTATGCTGTAATTTATAAACCTGTCATCAAAAGCTTAATTTTACCTGATAAAGACTGAAATTGTGCCATCACGAAGGCTGGAATAATTTGTGTCCAAAAACAAGATGTAAAGTGGCAGTAACAGTAAAATAATCAGGAAAAATGCCATCATTTTAAAACAAAAAGCATTCACTGTAGAAGCATTCAGTTAGCAACCAGCTATTAGAATTGAGTCCAGTAGTCTGCTTTTGTCTCAAGATTTGGGTTTTCTAGTACTGTAATGTTCCTCTAATGCAAATCTACTATCATGAAAGAAATACTGAAATTCACACAATGTCCTGTAAAGTTAAGATGCTATGAGTAAAAGATACAGACAGCACCTTTTTCCTTTAACTTGGATTAGCTATTTACACTTTCCATTTTGAATTAGGATTTGGTCACTCACAATTGGTGAGAGGCATTGAATGCCCACTAACCCTGAATAGCTTGCTGTCTCACCTGTGGGATTTACCTTTATTCTGTCATTGATTAAAAGTTCACTAATGTCATTCAGTATTTCTCCATAGGCAGCAGGAAGAGATGTACGGGGGGGTTCTTTTCCATTGAATTGATCTGCCAAAAACTAGCCAACATATTAACATTTTCACAGTACCACAGTGAAGCTACTGAATTCTTTAGAGGGGTATCAGTATATTGTTTGGGCCTTCATTAGCGCACCTACATGTCTTCCCAAATAGTCTTCAGTAAATTCAAAGTGCCTTGCATTTGTCCTTTACCTATGCAAAGAAGCACTGTCTATCACTGTGCTTCATAGCCCTATTCTTCTCTGCCATCCTGTCTTCTGCTCTAGTGATGCTCTGGAAGGGAAAGGCAAACACTGCACCCATGCAGATGTGCCCAGGGACAACTGGGAGTATCATACAGTGATGAACTGGGAGTGCCAGAACTAGCAGCTGACAAGGATCAAAGTACCTGAGGAATATTACTTTAAAGTAAGAGCCTTCCCCTTGCCACTTCTGAGCAGTGAAAATACACTTAGCAAAGCAAGACTATTACAGGAATACCTTTTGAGCGCTAGGCAGAAAAACACATCAGACTCTTCAGACAATGTTAATTATGCTGTAAACATATTGACAATAGTTATGTAAGTATTACAGTAAGTAAACACATGACAATTAATGAAATAAAGCTCTGCATTTTATACAGAAGAAAACTGTAATTGTGATAAAAAGGGATGAACAGAATAGTATTATATTAAGGTGCTCTTTAAATGCAAAAGTAGTTACTTAAAAACAAAATGAAAGAACTCTGCCAGCAAGGTTTTCAAAGTTAAATAAATCTACTTGTGTTTGTTGTTCTAATTTAGTAGGTCAGTATTTCAAGGAAACCCTGGAGATAAGCAAACTGGCAGGAAAATGAGGGAAACTGTTGTAGAGAGGCTAGTGAGAAAAGGTTTTGGACCTGAATTACTCTTGGCATTTACAGGCTATGAGTAATGTTAATAAAAATTACAGCTGCAACAGTGATGACTCTCTGTTATAATACATACTGTCAGGAGCAGCCTCTTCAGTGACCTCTGGTAATATGATTCTGCTGGTGGATGCTTGCGAATCTGCTGAGGAAGCAAGTTAGAGCTGCAGAAATGGCAAGCCATCCCTCATTCCCCAAACAGGAATCTGGCACTGAACTGGAGGTTCAAAAACTACAACATATAGTGTGCAAAAATAAATAAGAAAATAAAAAACCCTTTTTCCTACATGAGAGGAACACATCTATTCTATGGGAGATAAGGGTCATGATAGCACATAACCACAGACTCTTTATCTAACAGATCGATGGCTATTCTTTTGGCTGTGTAAAAATTTCTTTTGTCACAGAAAAACTGCTGAATGAACAAAGCAATTGGAAAAAGTGTTACCTTTTGCATGCTGGAAGCAAACACATTTATTGCTCATATCTTTTGTTATACCTTCTTCAGCTATAACACTCTATATTTCATCTTCAGCAGACCTGTAAAATTGCAAATGCATCTATTATCTACAAGCATTTGCTAGACAAATGCAACATATAATCACAACAGCAAAAAGCTACTTAATTTGCAGCTCTTCTGGAGTTTAGTTTTATACTTTCAATAACACTTTCCAAAGGAAAAAAAAAAAGGCAGCTGCTTACCTTAGCCACTAATCCTGGAGAAAAATAGGGGTTTTTGTCAGAGTAATGCACACTAAAAAGTAACTAATCATTAACACTCCACCAGCCTAGTTGCTAGATCTGTAACTACCAATTTCCTGGAGTTTCTGCCTAATAGAAGTTGTATTCATCTTTTCATTTGCTCCTGAAGTACAACAAAGTCGTTGAAGAAGCTGTGTTTATGTGTAAAAGAGAGTCAACTCCCTGTTGTGAACAGGCTGTTTCTTGCCTATTACAGTAAATAAAATAGCTAAGCATTGTTTAAAAACTTATTTTAATATTGACTTTTTTGTACTGCTTCTTTTCCTTTCTCTCTCTTACACAAAAACTACCTTGAGAAAATTATTTTTAGTTCTATGTAATTGTGGGAAGCAATGCATGGGGATAACAAGTGCAGTGAGTTAAACACTATTTGTATCCCATCTACTTCTTTCATATAGAACTTGTCTCTTTTTCTTACACTGAAACTATTAACAAATTTTTGGTTTAAAGCTAAAGAAGCTATCCAGGTGTAACAAAATATTTTTTTCCAATATTCTTGGCAAATTTTGATTGTTTTGATATTTACCTAATGCTAAAATTATAAGTTTTAAAATAAAAAAAATCACTGTGGATTAAACAGAACATTTTAAGTCCATTAAACTGTCCATTAGGTTTAGATATCAGGAGCCTTTCTCATGTATAATGTGAAACAGTAAAGAAGCACACCCCCATCACCTTGTGACATTGTTGCATCTATAATTTCTTGGACTATCCAAAGTGTGCGCTTCATAGAATCTTTTCCCAACTTTTCCAATGAAATCCCAACATTATTTTCATGGGAGAATGCGATGGTGTGGTGCTTCTCTTGGGGCTTTCACCCACGCTTCCCGGCCAGCTCTGGCACCGGCGTCACAAAAAGGTACGGTCCTGTGTTCTGGAATACAGCTCCGATCCTGTGGATCCTTGTCTCAGCAGCAGCGTGAACAATGCTAGAAATAAAGGGATGAGACTCTGGTGGGGAACTTCAACTGAGTTTTATTAAATTCACACAACTTCCTTCCACCCAGGAGTCAGCCTGCTGAAGCCCACTGAACTCCTGGGGTTTCACCTTAAATCTGGGGGTGGGGGAGTAGGGAAGATACAGCTTGGAACCAATCCAGAGTGGGAAGGGGGTGGCTCCAAAGCTAAATAACAACCCATAGAACAAATCAAGGAACAAAGGGGGAAGGGGAACCTAGACCTTGCCAATCATTCGAAGCCTTCACCAGAACTTTCTAGACAAAGGGTGAGGCCTCAAAATGACAGACAGGACCCAGGTGTCACATAAATGATGATTGATTAATAACAATAACTGGGATAAACCATAACAAACATGGGTAAAACATGGGGTACATAGGGGAAAAACCATTGTGAAACAGCATAAAACAAACAGATGCATATAGAAAACTGGTAAAACCCCAAAACACACCACTACAGGAGAATACAGAAATTGAGAATATTCAAAAACAATTGACTTGGAAGTGCAGAATAAACTTTTAAAAGGTCAAGAATCTTCCTAAATAGTCCTCAGACATTTAACACAATCAAACTTTTCAAGTGTCTCTTTCAAACTCTCCTATTCTGGTATTAAAATGCCATAGTTCTTTGCCTAAATCTGATGGAGCTGGAAATGAGACCATATAACTAATTGCCAAATGTGTAGTCTTGCATGCATAAATACAAACACCAGTGAAAAAACATATTTCTCAGGCAAGTATTTAGAGTCATTTCAATGACTTTTATTTTGCTGAAGAGAAAGAGCTTCCAGCTCTTACTCCTGGAAGTGTCTTTATTATCATTGGCATTATCAGCCAAACCTATTACTTCAGTGTCTAAGGGCCCCTTTTCCCCCCCAAAAAAACATTCACTCATTCAACTACAGAAGGCACTGTTAGAGCCCACAATAATGTGTTTTCTCTCATCTAAATGAACAAGGCACCTGTCAGGAGTAAAAACATAGAATGAGAGTAGTCACATCACAACACTTCAGAATTTGAAGCTTGGAGCCTGTAATACTTGGAAAAATTATCCCCATGAATTCTAGGAGAAGCTAAATAGGATCAAATGTGAAGGGAAAGAGTACAAAGTTAATAAAGCAGGGATGAATAGGTAACTGGGGCAATATAAAAGCTGAGGTGAGGATCAAGAGAAGTGAATGGAGAAATCAAATCAGAATTGCAGAAATTTTTAAATTGCAAACATTTTATATATGCATTTCTCATAGGTTTTTTATTATAGATTTCCAAGCCGAATCACTTATATTCTTTCATGTGTTAGTGCTTACAGACTAAGAGAATACTTAGAAAACAGAAAGATTTCTTCAGGTACTTCATTGCTTTCTTTATGTGACTCCATGCAGGCAAAAACAGCAACAAGAGATTATTAACTGAAATTATAAGTAAGGCAAGCATATTAGACTATTTTTTTTAATACTGCTTTTGGAAAAAAAAAGAGTACTAACTACTAAGATTGTTCCCCTAGTCTGATCCTGGTTAATATAATATAACTGTATACTATACTACATACTATAAATATATTATATATTATAATATATGTGATAACTTGCTAAACCTAGGTAGACATATATGCAAAACGGAATAGAGCAATACATTTGCATATAATGGATAGGCATCACATATACTTTCTGTCTTTGTGCCTTTGAAAGATCAGTTCAATGCACTGACATTGAGAACTTCCTTACATCCCCTGAAATGAGAGATTTAGCTCCCACACTCACAATGCAGAGCCAGAGCATTCTTCCTTTCTATTTTCTGACTGCAGGCATCTGGACACACACCCTTTAATCTCAGGTTAGACTCAAGCTCTGCTCTTGGCCCCATATGGGAGCAGTTGCCAGAGTTTTGATGCTCTTGGGAAAGTCTACTCTCCCAGCAAGGTTTCTGGCTTTGCAGAGTCTCAGTCAAAGGCAATAACTCCTACCTGCAAGTTTGAGCTGTGGCTTTTAACTCCTCACTTTAGCTCCATTACCTGGCACCTGCTGCAGGATGAGATTCTTCATGACACGGTCACACACCCAAAGCACAAGAGAGAAAATTGTACACTGACCGTGCCTGTGCATATGCACACATACAGCACCATCTCAACACACAGCGGAAATCAGCATGCTTGTTCCCATGTGAGGAATGCACAACTGACTTTTTTATTTTTTTTTCCAGAAACTTAACTGTATTAAAAAATGCCACATTATTTTCCAGATTAGTCAGGCACATTTTCAGAGTTGAAATTTGATAAGTAGCTGAGGAATGAGAAACTTGGGATTTAAAACACCATCTATATTTGAGTAAGTTGCTTTAGACTGTCTTTGCAGTCAATGGAGAGAAGTTGGCGTTTCTGGGGCACACTTTATCTCATCTTAAAATAGCTGTCTAAAGCAGGTCAGACGAATTGTCCCCCTTGCAGTGCCTTTTACTCCCCACTGACTATAAAAAGCATGACTAGCTCAGAGGTACATGTCTACACTGTAGACATTTACAGATAGGTGATAAATCCTATGCTATATGATTTATGATGAGCTGGCTTTGACGGCCAAGGAAGGATGAGTTCCAACTCAATTTTCCCCTGTTCCAAAGCTACATTGTTTATAGGGTTTCTCAGCAAAGTGGATACCACTGTATCTCTAAGGAATTGAACTCATGCTGGAGCCATAGATTCTTGACACTCAGACATTCAGACGTTAGTTATTCACAGAGCTGGTGGACATGTGGTCATCTCTGAAATCATCCCACCCTTTTGGAACACTCCTTGGAGTATATGGCTGAATGAACGGGTAGATTGAAAAATTCTTGGGTGACGACCAGTAGAAGAATATGCAGCTAGCACTGCTACATAACTGTCTGAGGGAAACCATGAACAAAATTAGGCAAAAGGATTCTCACTTTGTATTTGTCCTTAAGTAATTAATTGAAATGAGATATAATAACAGCATAAATAAAACTACTCATCTCTAACTGTATCTTTTGCTTCTTCAGCTCCTTCCTATTCCTTTTAATAACTAGTTCAGTCTTTTATTTGTGATAAAAAGTACCTCCTACTGATCCCACTGAAACCAAGCTGATATTAAATATGAGTAAGAGTTTCATTATTCAGCAATATGCTGTATATACACTGTATATCTCTGTCTTATAAGCGATAAGATTTCTGTGCTTCAGGGACTGTCCTTTATTTATTGTTACCTTCATAAGTATATCATCTGAAAACTATCATATATATGATCAAAAGAGTAGTGTTATTTGCACAGAGAGAATAATAAAATCACTCTAGTTTAAGCAAACATCTTCTTAAATAAGGAAATATCTCTAAGGTGATGGTCATACTGAATTTGAATATGTTATACTTTCCAATTTTGTACTGCAAACCCGAACTTTGATTTGTAACCTTTCAGGCTCCATACATAGCACAAGGGTGAATGCTGCTTGAAAATAACTGATAGGTCAAGTTACAGTTATTACATTTGCTTCTTGTTCACAGAGAGAAGCATGAATTTTTTTCCTAACAATATTACCATAAAAGAGAACCTCAAGATATTCTCTAAGAGTTTCTCCAAAAGAGTTACATTTAAAAACCATTGAATGTATTGAAAAATCTTACACTGGATTCAGTTTGCTTTGGTTTTGGCCCCTGTAGAACCCACTGGTAGTTGAAGGATGAAAGAAAAAAAAATCTGTTTTTTCATGCAATTTTAAAGGATGTTTTCCACTTATATTTTTTTACTTTAATTTCAGTGTTCTATGAGAACCTTAATATGATACCCCATTTCTTTGTGATAGCCTAGTCCATTTTAGTATATGCTCTTGAAAAAAAGCTATCTTTTTTCAGAGGCAATCGTTTCTCATTTCAAGGACCAGAAGTTATTATTTTGATTTAAATTACATTACTACAATAGTCTGACTATATATAGAAGAGTCAGAATACAGAAAATTCTTGTCCTAAATTAGTAAGGCAATAATTCTCATTTTCATCCAATTTATTCAGCCTCACACAGCATTGAAACACCCTATGATTGACATTGGTCCTTCACAACATCCCTCTCTCTAAACTGGAGAGAGATGGATTTGATGGGTGTAGTGTTAGAGGGATAAGAAGTTTTTTGGACAGTCAAATCCATAGTGGTCAATGGCTCAGAGTCCTGACGGCCATCAGTGACAAGTGGTGTGTCTCGGGGTCACCACTGGGACCAGTGTTATTTAATACCTTCATTAATGACAAAGGGTGTGAGTGCACCCTGGGCAGATTTGCAGATGACACCAAGCTGAGTGGTGCAGTTGACACGTCTGAGGGATGGGATGCCATCCAGAAGGACCTGGACAAGCTCAAGAAGTGGGCTGGTGGAAATGTCATGAGTTTTAACAAAACCAAGTGCAAGGTGCTGCAGCTGGGTCAGGGCAACCCCTGTATCAGCAGAAGGCTGGGGGATGAACAGATCCAGAGCAGCCCTGCCAAGAAGGACTTGGGGTGCAGGAGAGGCTGGACATGAGCAGGCAAAGTGCCCTCCCAGCCCAGAAAGCCACTTGTATCTTGAGCTGCATCAAGAGCAATGTGGCCAGCTGCTCAAGGGAGGGGATTCTGCCCCACTGCTCCACTCTGGTGAGACCCCACCTGGAGTGCTGCACCCAGCTCTGGGGCCCCCTCACAGGAAGGACATCAATCATCAACCATGATGATTAGAGAGTTGGAGCACCTCTCCAGTGGGGAAAGGCTGGGAGAATTGGGATTGTTCAGCCTGGAAGAGAGAAGGCTTTGGGATGACCTAATTGCAGCCTTCCAGTGCCTGATAGAAGCCTAGAGGAAGGTTGGAGAGAATCCATTTACAAGACCATGTAGTGACAGAACATGGGGCAATGGCTTTAAACTAAAAGTGAGTAGCTTTGGATTAGACATTTGGAAGAAGTTTCATTACTGTGAGGGTGAGGCACTGGAACAATTTGCCCAGAGAATCTGTGGATGTCCCATCCCAGAAAGTGTTCAAGTCCAGGTTGGATGGGGCTCTGAGCAACATCTGGTCCAGTGGGAGGTGTATGTGCTGGAGGGCTGGAACTAAATGATCTTTAAGGTATCTTCAATCCTAGCCATTCTGTTATTCTATGTTTACCTATAGGAATTTCTAAATGTTGTATCATGTGGGATAGGGATTTAAATGCCTCTATAGTTATCAAAGCTCTTCTATGACTTCCACAGGCCTTGATATACTGTGATCAATACAGAAAATAAAAATTCAAGCAGGCAAGAACCTGGAAGTACATCTGGGAGCACAAAAGATTATATGGTGAGAACAGGTCAGAATCACAGTTAAATCAGTGTTTGACAAATGAAAGATATGCTCTTTTAACAGGGTTAGATGAATTGCGTTTTTAAGGTTTTGAATATTTGCTGTCCATTTGCTGCAAGTGCGTAATGTATGAATGTATGAATTAAATGTCACATTCTGTATCCTGTTAAGACACTAAAGTTTTGTTTTGCATTCAGGTCCATGGTGCCATATATGACACAGTTTGTTTTGTACTCCATTTGAAAGGTTTCAATGGGCTTTCTTGTTTAAGAATTATGTTCTGTAAATATGAAACTGAATTTCTAATTAGGAAATTTATCAGAGAGAAAGAAAAAATAAAGACAGAGCATGTGACACGTGATGATTAAACATACTCCTCTCAGGAATGGAAGATGGGTTCAGAAGATAATTGTTGTTGCTAATACAAAAATGGCCTGAAGAAGTAACATAAAATGTACTCTAATTAACTTTGCTAGTTAGTGAAGCTATACATTTTTTACTTGAAAATACTTGTATTTCTTCTGTTCCAAAAATGCACATAATTAAACATTAATTCAATTTTAATTGCATCCCTAGTGAACACTCCTATGCCATTTGGTTTTTTAAAACTTTGGCTAGTTTAAAGCAAAAGAACTTGTACTGGCAAATCAGCCAGAGGCATGATGTTGTCTTTGATTGACAGCTACACTAGTAACTCTTTTAATAAGATGGGGATGATATGGTTGGTATAGATAATTTTTCTCAGTGTGGGTGACAGCCTCAGGCACAAGTAGTCTAAATGAATGCTTGAAACCCTATGCTTTTAAGTAGTCCCAGAGGTACAGCTAATCCAACACTTCCCTGTATCAGGCTATCACATATCAAATGTTGTCAAGTATCTGCCCAGCAACAAAGGAGAGGTAAGAACTCACTTATCTAATAAAGTGTAAGTGATTGGAGTTATTTCATGTGTGTGCTTCAAAGAGGAGTTTTGTTTCAGTAATTAACTAGATGATGATAAGTGTTTCCTGTGTATGCATATGAGCAGTGCCCACAGTGCTGCTTCCGAAGTACTATGCAGGAAGCCTACAAAGTAGAAAACATGGAGCTGAGGATCTAGTTTATAATCATGAAGAGGACAGCCTGAGACTGATGGAGATGAGCTGCAAAGAACTTTGGAAGTAAAACAGAAAAACACCTCTACACAGCCAGTAAAAGGGAAAATTTTTCTGTTTTGGTGAGCAGCCAGGTTTCTTCCTTGGACCCTTCTACAGTAGCAATAAATCAGCTATTTCAGCAATAGATTTTCCTGCTGCTCTAAGTAATTTCCATGGCAAAAGGATCTTGCCTTTACAATGCCTGGTGTTCCTCTAGGCTCTTTGTTTTTGCGAAAGGTTTTTGTGTGGTGAGGTTTTGGTGGCAAAGGGGTTAGAGTGGTGGCCTCTGTGAGAAGCTACCAGAAGCTCTATGTTTGATAGAGCCAGAATCAGACAGTGCCAAGATGGACATGACACTGACACTAGACAAAGCCAAGTCCATCATCAAGTCCACATGGTGAACATGATCCCATCAACTTCTGGGATAACATATTTAAGACACAGAAAAGGCCATTGTGCAGGAGAAAACTGCAGCCAGAGAAGAGACAACTGAGAATTTGCAAGGGGGACTGCTCTTCATAGAACCAGGTCAGTGAACAAGGAGGGGAAGGAGGTGTTTCAGGTGCCAGAGCAGAGATTCCCCTGCAGCCTGTGATGAAGATTATTTTGAGGCAGCTGTGTCCCTGCAGCCCATGAGGTCTGGTAGAGCAGAGACACACCTGCAGCCCACAGTGGACATGACACCATGGCACAAAATGAGTGAGGTTTTGCAACTGATACAATACAAACACATTTCTTTTTTCTGACACAAAAGAAATATTTTTATGAGTGTGCTGGTTTCATGTAACATCAATGGTGCAATTCTTTAATCAAATAAATTGCTCTTCTCCATGCAAACAGGTATACTGAAGTCAAATAAAATATTTCAGCATTCCATGAGAAAAACAACTAAATTTCATCAGAAACTATGTTTGACAAACAACAATTGTAATAGTACCAAAGTGAAATGCAAACTGCTGACAAAATTAAAGCAATGCAATTTGTGAAGCCGAATGTTAATTTTCATCTTAGTTTTAGGGTGTGATACTTATTTAGGGGCATGTTATGGTGTTCTACCTAGGTATTACCCCTGCACAAACACAGAGCTCTTTCCAGTTTATAGAAAGACTCATAGTGATGAGAAAGAACTTCACATCAGATAGGTAAGCCACACCTCAGTAAGGGTTTTAAGCATTTCTAAATGTTGTGCATGTGTCTAGATTGCTTTAATAAAGAAGGATTAATCATGAGTTAATCATGTATGAAAGTAGCTTTGTTATTCAAACACAATGTGAACATGCTGAAGACTTCTGAACAGGAAGATTTAAATTTTGGTTATGAAGAATGTAAATTCATTAATTAATAAATATCTTTTAACTTTATTTCATTGTGTCAATACATTTTTTTTTCATTACCCAGTCAGTAGAGTTCCACCTTGCAATGTTTCATTCAGCCTGTGGATACTAAAGGTATATCTCAAATGGCACCAGCATTTCTCTTTCAGCAGTGGGTGGTCTGATTCTTTAATCAAGCTGATTTTTTTGTATTAAAAAGCTTAGCTCAACTTTTTCTCTTAGAAAATTTTATTCTGCTGGACTACATTTATTTTAAAATATGTGTGTGCATACATGCACAGTTCAGTGCCTAGTAACTGTATTATGTTGCTAGGAACATCTCAGGGTTTCCATAACCATTCCTTGCTTCTTGAGATTTATCACAAGGTAATAAAAATTCAGCTACTCTGAAAACAAGGCTTCTGTGCTTTAACATACTTTATTTCATTCAGAACAAAAAAATAAAAAAGTTCCATTTCAGCAATAAATTCTAAGGAAATAAAAATAGAAAGATAGTAAGAAAAAGCATCCCACAAAGGCTGTATTGTTTTTGTCTTTCTAATAACAATTTTTCAGACCATTAATTAATAACAAAGGGCATAAATGTCTAGATAATTCCAAAGAAAAATGTGCTTTAAAAGTTCTTCTTTTTTAAAGGTATAATACATGATTCTAATTGTTGCACAGGGTCATATTTTGGGTTTTGCTTTAAATCCAGACAGTCTCCTTATTTCTCTAGGTTGGATTTTTTTTTTGTCCTGTTATAAAAGTTACAACTTTTTTCTTCAAATAAAGTTAATATGAACCGTGTCCTATGTCTCTGTTTTCTCCAACACTTTAAAGTATGGTACTACAGATGCGTGTCAAAAAATGGTTACTAAAAAAGTCAAGAATTAAGAGTCTGCAGAGCTTAAACACAAATATAGGTCAAGAAGAATGTGTTCTTTTGAAATTATTCCTTTTCTACAGCAGCATGAATCTGAGGACAATCAAACTTTGCAGAGTATTCAAATAGACGAATAACTATTTTACATGACAGAGAGAGAGTATCAAGCCTCATCTGGGAACTTTAAATGGACTATGAATCTGTGATGCCCATATATCACTGAAGGAAATTGGCATTATGAAAAATTGTCTATTTTGAGATCCCTGTCTGTAAGGACCTAAAGATCACAGTTGTCTGTCTCAAACATTGTAAAGGCCACAGAAGAACTTTGCCATGAGATAAGCACAAAATGGATTGTCAAGATGGCACTAATTCCAGGCCTGGCAGAGGCAAGACCTGGTTAGCACATCCTGGGTAACACATCCAGACAAAAATTCCCACTGTGGCAAAAGGTGAAAAAGAGCAACTGCTCAGATACATATCACCACTCATATAACTGCTCAAACAACAATCACCCCAAATTATGGGGCAGATGGCATCTGTGACCATACAAGCTTCCCCCAAATGGAACTTTATGGAACCTGGACTGTAAATTAAGCCACGTGATGGGAACTTGGGATATGATAGAGGTGGTTTTATTGCCTAAGGGTTGTCTCAGACAAAGGGGGAGGTTAACAAAGCAGGGGGGGGAGAGGAATGTGTCACAGATAAGAGCCATAAGAATGCGGAATTTATGGCCACAGGGAAAGCCAACTCAACAATTGCACTGAAATCAGCTCAGGCTGGGTAAAAGGTAATTCTGACAGGGAGACATCATAACCCACCAACTCAAAACACTAAGCATGGGCCTATTTAGCATAAGAAGTGAGGGAATAATTTAACCAGTAAAATAAGACTACTGTGTAGCCCATAAGCATGATTTACGTTGTTTGCTGAAATGTATAAATAGTGAAAAGTTTTGAACTACCTTGGCAACCCCCACCACCAAGAAGCCTAGGTGAAGAATACTGGTAAATTTATCCCATATACCAATGGGATACTTCTGGATCCATGGATGGTGATATCTTCTGTTTGATCTCATTCTGTCTATCTCTCTTCTTCTTTTTTTTTTATTTCTATTTCTTTCTATCTGTGTACCTCACGTTTACTGTTAAATAGAAACCACATTATTGACTTTGGCATAAGGTCTAATTTGCACCTTAATTTGTGCAGAGGCATCTCTCAATAATCAGACGTTAACAATACCCTTAGGCTTTTCACTTCGAATTATGCTACACTCTACATTCAGTTAAGAACTCACTGCAACCAAGACATGAATTTGCATTTTCCACCTCTCTATTGACTCTGTTCTCATTTGGTTTTTTTGATCATTGGGAAACAGCAGGAGTTCATGGTTCTGTATCTGATACACTATGATTACAGTGAGAAATAGCATAATGGAAAGCAAAGGAGATTACATGAAGTGCAGAAATTAATCATATTGAATTGGTGGATTAGGTTTTCTGACGTAGCTAACTTCTCTGCTCCAATTCAGTTGAAACCACTTGAGAGAGGTAGCTGAGCCTAGAACCATTCCAAGGAAACACAGGAATTATTCTGCAGACAGCAGAGTTCTAGACTGCTTTGATATGCTATGTTCAGTGGGCACACATACATACATATATCTATTTTTCTGAGGAGGAAGTCTGTGTACATGATATCAATGTTAAATTATGTACAGTATCATGAAAAATAAAGCTGTATAAAAAGGTTTTTTTTCTAATGACAATTTCTAGTCATTACTGTGTATGTACAATTCCTAGTGAACTGAGTAACATCAGCTTCAATAAATATTAAGTTTCCTTGCAGAATGAAAGCAGTCTTCATTCTAGGGAAGAATATTTACAGTACTTTCTGGACTCTTGAACTGGAGTTTGACTACTTGAAAAGTCTAGAAATTGAGTAAAAATTATAAAATTAGGTGGTTTCCACAACAGAATGCTTCTCATTTCATGCTGTTTACAAATGATAAGGACACATTATTTTGTAGAAAGATTTTTTTTCTGAATATTACCTCACCTGTAATCCATTTCTGGTGGTTTGATTTTTTTTCCTGAAGTGTTTTGAGATTGTTATAATATCTTCTGTAATTATATGTAAAATATGTACTGATTGTAATACTCTGTAAATTACTGATTTATGAATGTAAAAATAATAAAACAGTGACAGAACAAGCAAAGCTACAGGGCTACATTGTGTGGATATACTGACCAAGCTGGCAATTTACATACCCTCTTACTCTGCTTTAAAACTCTAAATGGGTAGAAACAGGTTCCAGTATGCTGAACTGTAGCAGAATTGAATTTGACTTGATCATCCTAATCCTGAAGTTTAACTGTTCAAGTTTGAATCATGTTACAATGCTCTTTTTTGCTTTTCCAGAACAAACATCATATGTGCTTTGAAAAGCAACTGTTTAAAAGACAACATATACTCTGGGATGAATATATTTTATTTTATTTTCAATATGTACCTCTGATTACACAAAAGCAGTGCAAAAATTACAAGTTGAAAATAACAAGTTTTCATGCACTTTTATTAATACTTATGATGTATTAAGTCTATATAAATATTAGGTGCATTTCATTTTGTTTCATCCCAGAGATGCACAGCTCTTGTGCGGATGATACAAAATGCTTCCTCAGAGCTCCTTGGGATTTTGAAAGATTAGGGTTATGGTATAGTCATGTGACATCCCAAAAAGTAATTTTTATTCTGTTGTAAAGTTTTATATTCATTCAGCTGATGCATTACACTAAATCCCATTTTTATTGTATCTTATATTGCAGTATTCTGTTGTAAAGTCTTTATTGAAATCCTCTATTTGTTTTGGCTTGATGGATCGAAAAATTGTTTGAATTGTACAGGTCTGATCACTTAACAGGTATTCATTTAAATGGGTAATAAGATACAAGGGTTGTGTAATGAGATGGAAAATTGCTAACCACATATTAGGTAATTACTATGGGTTTTGTACAAATCAATTTTGGCAGAAAATAATAAATCTAGAAAATAGACTTGGAACCTACATTTCAGGTTAGTAATCAGTGGGTCATTCTTGTGAAAATATTTTCCTATTTGTTCTTGTTTAATGAGGAAAGAAGCCATTGCCTTATTTAATAGCAATTTTGTAGTAAGACATAAGAGTCATATATAAAGGGATATGCATCTGAGCTAAAAATTCCCTCAGGCACGAAGTCCCCTCTTCTGTCCTTTTTTTTCCATTGAATCTTGAGATTTTCCTGATCATCCCCTAGAACAAGTAGACTCCGTGATCACTAAAAAAAGGAAGAACAGAAGCAGAACTTCTATATGTGGTTAGGAGACAAGAATGACAGCTCAGGCATGGATTTACTAGGGAAGACTTGGGTCACATTTTCCCCAGCCTTGCTGTGGTCTCCCAGTATGGCCCTCCCTCCGGGCCAGAGTCCATGTCAAAAGGAAGTTTGATTTCTCTTTCAGAAGACACAGGCTGGCAGCAAGTTGACAGGAGAGAATCAGAGGAGTCATGAAGACCTTTGGCCCTTCCCTTTCCTGAAGCCCTACTGGAGGCCATTATCACACTTTTCTTGAGGTGAGAACTCTCACTCTCATCATCCTTTAGGATTGCAGTCATCATATTTTATACATATCCAAGTTTTTTACTATTTCATGTCATTCTACCTTGGGTTTACCACAACTCAAACTTCAAAAATGTCTACTCAGAATTTCCATGCTGTCCTTATCTGCGCATTTTGTCCATGGAACAAAAATTCTGATGTAAACAGGCCATACTGGAGGACATGTAAATTGCTATGGTAAATTTCTGCTTTATGCTATGGGAATTGACATCCACGGCTGTAAGATAAAATCAAGGAGCTAAAAGTTATCCCCAAACAGGTCAACTAACAATAGCAAGGACACTCACAGCAGCTGCCCACATACCCCTCAGGCCTTACACACTATAAGGAGATCTTCTAGGCTATTGCAATGCAAAGTGAAAAGCCAAAACTATACCATTTCTGAATACTTGGTTTAAACTCAGCCTAAAACACTAGTATCTGTTCACATGGTCATTTGCAACTCAAAAACTTTCTCAGAAGCTTCTTTCCCCAGCTCCAGAGCTACTGATTGTTAAGTTACAGCTGTGATGTACTTCCAGTCTGTGAAGCAATCTCAATGATAATAAATTAAATATGCTTCTGGCCTTCCTTCAGTACTGCAGCTAGTGAACCTAAAAAGGCTGGTACCCACACTGTAAAATAAACTTTCTATGCAGAAGGCACTATCAAAATCCAAAATTACAACTGGAAATAGTCACTGGACTGTGATAACTGCCAAAGTGCACCCAGGAAATATTTAGGAGACATCTAGTTTGCTCAGGCCCAAATTAAAAAAAAAATAAAATAAAAATTTACTAGTTATAGTAATAACTCAGGAATGTATACAATTTAATACTGGTACAATGACTGTTGCCTCACACTGGTCAATTTTCTAATACAAACACGGTATGGCTATACAGACCGACTTCATACCTGTTACAATATCAGATCTGTAGATGGGTTTTTATGTTATCAAGTAATAACCACAATAACCAGGACAAAGAAGAACTAACAGTTTGTTCAATTACACACTATGATGACATGCTGTAGTCTTATAAATATGGGTTTTTTAACAAAAGAAGGTCCTGCCCTACATCTGCAGGAAACAAGAGCTACTGTAAAGCAAACAGGAAGTAAGAGTTACATCATTAATTACTTGCAATGTAATTATTACCTACACTTGAGGGAGGTCAGGGTCTATTCTTACTACTGACCAAAGCTTTGGCATTATTAGCACATTTCTCCACAACTTACTCTGAGAAACTCTGAGTGTTTGTGCAAATAACAGACAGCCTATTTTGTACAAGTGACAGGTGCATTATTCATAGACCAATATAGTTAATCTACTGTTAGGCCTCTGATTTTAAATAAGCTCCGTGTGGGCAGATGCCTGCATTTGCCCAAAGCCCTATCATAAAGCCTCTAAAGCTTCAAAGGAGCACAAGACTCAGAGGAAATGAAGCTCACTCCAAGCTTGGGGGTGTAGTATGGTCTCAGAATTACATTTAAATAGAATTAGTTTTCTGTGCTTCTATTTTAAGAATTTTGTTTATCATAATACTTCTTAAAGTCAAAACAAAACATGTCTTGTTATTCTAGCTTTCAGGCTTTGCAAAAATTCTCTTTTCTTAAAAAGCATACCTTCTAAACATCTCCATTCCTTATTTAAATTGAAATGGACAGTAAGGTCAGTTAGCAGTGAAATAACATTATTTAAAAATAAATCCCCATCATACATAGGAACTATCCATTAGGGAAGCATTAGTGAGATAAAAATTTATGTTTCCCCGCTTTCAGCTTCCGACTGTCTATTTTAATTTTGTTCATATGCCACTGATTATCTGCAGTGGATTTAATATTCTGCAATACCAAATTTTATGTCATCTCTTTGGTCCTTTTTGTCTTGCTTTCCATTTTCTACTCCATGTTATTATTTGCTTGCATGAAGCTTGAGTTTGGCTATTACTCTTTTGTTTCGTTTCTGCTACCCAAATAGTTTTGATCAATACAGCTTGTAAAATATTAGCTCATAAAATGCAGTGCATTTAACAAAAACTTTTTTCAGCTGTTCTAATAACTTTTATTTCAAATACAGAAACTATAAACCATCTACACCTCACTTCTGGCTTTTTAGTGTATTTTGCAGACTATTAAATATAAAATACATATGAACAGTTAGTTCATCCTTGAAGAAGTGCATTGAGTTTGAAGGCTTTTAATACTACTGTATAAATTTATATTTCAAGACATTTTCAGTTCCAACATGAAGTGTACAAGATAATGGGGCAGAGCTAACAGGATGATTTAGCACTTACCTCTAGCTACAGATTTTTTCCATCAATAAAAGGGCAATAATATAAAAGGGAGTTGTGGCTGTCTCACTTTCTGTGGACTCTACAGGGTAACAAGCTTTTATAATGTGGATAACAGAGTTCATATTTCCATTACTGAAATTATTATCCTATAAAACCACACCTGGGTGTCTTTCTAATGACATTTTTATGCAAAACGTTTGATTCAACAACAAGACCTATTCGCACCTTTAAAACTATTTATGCACAGTTGAATGAACAATTGTTCCTCTACACAGTCAGAAACCTAATCATTTTAATCTTAATAACCCACAGAGAAAACTCACAAGCAGTTATTATATACTGTGTGGGCTGCTTTCCATTCAGTTTGGAGATTTCTGTAATAAAGCTCTGCCTGAAATCAGAGAAGTTCTCCACCCCAAGGGCTACAGGCTAGAGAGTCTCATTTTTGTAAGTAAGGAAAAATTTTATTTGCCCTCAAATAAATTCAAAATGAGTATTTATCAAAATCAGAACTATTAAAGTAAAATCCACCAGTGGAAACAGTAACTTAGGAAGCTATCACTAAATTTGCTCAAGGAAATTGTCTTCTCTTCTGAAGCACACCCTCATCAAATTGTAAAGGTCACTTGTGACTTTTCAGATTTCTGACTAGCTGCAAGTTGGTTTTCATATCAATATTGAAAATATATAAAATAAATGGTTGCTAAAAATGGCATGTTTATAGTTCCAAATAATAGTTTATGGTATATCTGAGATATCATGAAGACTCTGGTTTTGGTTTTAAAATTCTTTTCCAAAACATAATTCAGAAAAATACTTATCAGCAGAGAAAACTAAAGGAAATAATGCTTAAACACATACAGTCAACCTTTACCTCTAGAAATCAGCTTCTGAGTAAGCTTTACCCAAGTGAGTCCTCTGGGTTCAGTTTATAAAAGAATGAAATGTTTATTGATTAGAGAGCTGTTTTGTCAAACATAAAATATCTTGTATTGTGAACAGGGAATTAATGAAGCCAGTTTTCTTATGGATTTCCGTCCTGCACACTGTGCTACACAGGAGTTCTGCAATCTGCATCCTCAGTAACTCCACATCACTCTTCTTCAGTGTTTGTTGTTCTGTCTTACACAACCTCTAACTACTGCAGCAGCAATTCGCTTCCCTGAGTGTGCCTGGCCTTGCAGCTCAGTGAGAGGTGATGCGAGCATGCTGACCAGCCTGTGAGGTTTTGCATATGTGGCTCAAAAGCAGCTGCAATTTGTTGGGGTGGGCTGAATGAGCACTCACATTGCAGCCTTTCTGTTGGGGATTTTCAGTTCTCCCATCTAGTCAGTGTGTGATTTTCACCATGCTTGTAGAAAGCCATTATGTTCTAGATCTCTGTACACTTGGCTGAAATTGGTTCTTGGTTTAGAACCAGTCCCACCAGAATATGACATGCAATTTCAATTTCTCTTGCACCCTGATGATTTCCAGTTCCTCTGGTGTTTGAACATGCAGAGACAGCTGGCACAGGGGAGGGCTGTTTGTGAGCTGGTCTGGTTTGCATTACAGGAGTTCCTCTGTACACTTGATCCCAGGACCTACAAAAGCCTCTTCTGCATGCTAAGCTGTGCTTTCCTTTGGGCTCAGTGATACTGTGTATATGAGTTTCATTACCCTTCCTTTCAGGATGGGTAGTCCTTCACATCTATGCTAAGCCATTCACTTATCTCACTGGAATACTACTGGAAAAATACATTTGCATTCAATGGGTTTGAAATTACTATACTACACTGGCCACAGATGAGGGAAGAATCCTGTTCCTTCATGACTGAATGTAACCGTGAGGTTCATCATTAATCTGATTGCCATAGTGCACTTTGTAGATACTCTTCAATGATGAAACCAGCTTTCATAAACAGGAAACAGAACTCATTGCTCAATTCCTACTGGTTTGTATAGCTCCATTGCTTCCTGTATTCCATTTCTTATTTTGGAATGCTCTTGTAGCTGTATACTAGATTATGTAAGTGTTTATCACCCTCAGAAAACACTTATTTTTAAAAATATATTTTCTGGAGTGTGTTCCAAAAATGTAATGTTCAGGGAGACTGAAATATTTAGGGCATCAGCAAAGCAGTACTGAGAATTTTCTCTCTAGGGTCAGAGTGAAAATCTAGTCTTATTATTAAAACACTTTACTCAAAATAGAAACTTTTCTCAGAGCTTTGCCATAAGGTATTTTGGCAATTAATACTATCTTTCCATGCACATACTTACAGAAGAATGGAAGAAAATAATATTTCTTATCCACATTCTCACCCCACCCTCTATTTAAATCTTTCCATCATTATAGCTACTCATGGTGTTGATAATAATAAGAATAGCAATAATATTGGCATGGTCATAGCATGTGCTTTCTGCTCAGTTCATTGTACAGTTTCAAGCATCAGAATTTTTACCTTTAATGTCATCTCTACTGTAGTTCCAGCAGAAAGTCCAAACACTCTCTCAAGCTACCATGTTATAAAGCATTCAATTAAAATGCATTTGTATTTATGTTTGGTGTTAGTAGATAGATGAGATGAAGCAGATGGCACAAAAGTGCATAGCATAGTTTTGGTCTTTGTAGATCAATTAAAAACTTCTCCACAATGCACAAGGTTTCTTTCATGTACATCTTTGCACGAAGCACTTCTATTATAAATCTTAACTATTAATTTTGCAAATTGGCACTAAAATGCAGGATAAATTTGTGAGGACTTAAAGAATGCAGTTGCATGTCTCAAAACACCATCCACATAAGATAAACCACCGCAAATGAACTTCAGAGAAGCACAAACAGCACAGCAGGAAGGATTTAACTCCAGACCTGACAGAGGTAAAGGTTTGGAATTAGCACACCAGAAAAATTGAACTCTGCAGACTGTGGGAAAGAAAACCACTGCTTACATGCCAGCCAAAGTTGTGAGAACTTTGGTGACCACCCTGTGAATATCCAGGGCCTGGCCTATATAAAAGTGGCACCTCCAGAGGAACAACTCGGGGACTCCCATCCCAGAGAAGACCAGGGTAAAGAAGGAACAGCAGGACACTGCGGGAATCCACCTGGTGGATTAACCTCTCTCACTCTTTCTCTTCCTGCCTCCCCACCCCCCATTCCTATTTCTTCCTATCTCTCTACCTCACATTTACTGTTAAATAAAATCTGTACTATTGATTTCGGCATATGGTCTCATTTGCACCTTAATTCACGCAGAGGCACCTATTATAATTGGTTCATAACAGGGTTGAATTCATGGTTTTCTGAATATACATCAGTGGGAATAATTTTGAAAAAGAAAAGCTGGAGGAGAAGTTAGAGCTAGATGATCTTTAAGGTCCCTTACAACCCTAGCTATTCTATGATCCTATGATTGTATGAATGTAACAACTTATATATTGAACAGCTTATCTGCATGCAAGAAAATGTCATTTTTAGTTGTAACTTTTCTTCACTGTTTGAGCATTTTCATGTGTGTTCAAATTACAACATTCAACATCCTGAATTACCTGGGGTTTATATTTCAAGGCTGTTACATTTCAGATGTGAACTAATGTTAAATCAATTCCAAGGAGAAATAAAGTTTTAATGCAGAAATTTGCTAGATTCTGGAACCAGACTATGTACAGACCAGTTTAATTAAACTTTGTGAAAGATGATGAAATTCATTTATAAAGGTGTCAAGAATGACAGAAATGACTAAGAGCTGAAATGCTAAGCAGGATTATGCTTTTCAAGTCAATATATATAACTGGTTGTACTATTATGTATGTAGGTTGAACTGCTGAGTTATATTGCATTATGTATATCATTATGTATTGTATTATGTATGGTTCTGTCATGTTTTGCCTTAATTATGTATGTAGCTGAATACATAAAAATGAGCAAATAATTATGTGTTATCCATGTTACTTTATTAGCATGTGTCTTTCAGCAGTTCAAGGAACTTCATCAGTCATGATTTGCTTGCACTTAAGTGGCCTTCTTCAGCAGCACTGGTGTGGCTGATTGAATATTTATTTTAAAATTTTCAAAATGCTGGTTTGCTCTGGGAGATAGCAACTGGCTCTTAATTTTAAAGTCAAGAAGCTGACTTTGTATAATCTGCAGGCTTAACAATGAATCTAATTTCATGGATGTTTATTTATTACAAATATATTTGCATTAAGTTCTGCTAAGTTTAAGAATTTAATATATACTAAAGATACTAGGCTGTGAGTCCTGGATTGCAATACCTCATATATACACCAGGGCTGGAAGCTGTTCTTGTACCTTTTGTTATGAACCAATTATAATAGGTGCCTCTGCGTGAATTAAGGTGCAAATGAGACCATATGCCGAAATCAATAGTACAGATTTTATTTAACAGTAAATGTGAGGTAGAGAGATAGGAAGAAATAGGAATGGGGGGTGGGGAGGCAGGAAGAGAAAGAGTGAGAGAGGTTAATCCACCAGGTGGATTCCCGCAGTGTCCTGCTGTTCCTTCTTTACCCTGGTCTTCTCTGGGATGGGAGTCCCCGAGTTGTTCCTCTGGAGGTGCCACTTTTATATAGGCCAGGCCCTGGATATTCACAGGGTGGTCACCAAAGTTCTCACAACTTTGGCTGGCATGTAAGCAGTGGTTTTCTTTCCCACAGTCTGCAGAGTTCAATTTTTCTGGTGTGCTAATTCCAAACCTTTACCTCTGTCAGGTCTGGAGTTAAATCCTTCCTGCTGTGCTGTTTGTGCTTCTCTGAAGTTCATTTGCGGTGGTTTATCTTATGTGGATGGTGTTTTGAGACATGCAACTGCATTCTTTAAGTCCTCACAAGCCCTGACCTGAGATTCAAGTTAATGAACAAGATCCCCACCTAAAGCAAACTTTCATATTCTCACATCATTAAAATCCACTCTTCACTGATTTTACATTCATCTAATGCCCAGCACTAATGAACTACTAGGCTGAAAGTCAAATGACATACTGTGTTTAGAAGGGCAACACAGTGAGACCTCCAAACACATTTCCCAGTTCAATAGCTTCAGATATATACTTCCCAAGTTAAACCAAATTTTTAATAGGTGTTCCATTCTTTAGTAGGACATTTGATTGGATATAGAAATGGCTGGGGAGCAGCTTCTTCACCTGCTAGCTCCCTCCCTGGCCTCTATATAAGAGAGGCTTGGTGGGTCTGAACCTCAGGCTGAAGCGTGGTCGACGGTGTGGAAGAAAGAGTGGACTCTGCTTGGGTTTCACTTGGCTGTATTCCTCCCGGTTACCTCCATGTGCTGATGGACAGTTCAGAGAGGGAGAACCCTAGAGCTAGAGGGCCAGAACCCCAGAGCGATAGGGCCAGAGCCCCAGAGTGATAGAGCCAGAGCCCCAGAGCGAGAGCCCCGGCAGCCCCTCTGTCCTCACCTTAAGTACAGGAGGCGTACCTTGGGCAGGGAAAAACTTCACACCAATCTCAGAGGAGGAGGAGTGTGACCCAGAATGGGGAACTTTACACAACAATGAAAGAAGGTGGTACCTGGGTACCTTGTCAAATCCTAGGGCTTTTTCCCCAGAATCTTCCAGATCTTACAAGGTGATTGACAAGGTCTATCACAAGGGAAACACCATCGGGGGGTTTAGGTAGGGGGGTAGGAACAAACCATTACGAATATATAACAAAATATACAGAACATCAGAAAACCCAAAATACGCACTGCAACAATTGGACATCTGGACACTAGGTGGTTACTATCATCATATTTCACTATAACTCACTGCCTTTTCCAACAGTCCTGGATCACCTACAAAACATGTAGAAAAGATGAAGCTCTCTAAAAATGTAATCTGAAAGATCTGTAGGTAGAATGCCTACAACAGCAAAATATTCCATAAACTCTTGGTGAGACAAAAACATCATGATTTTCTTAAACAAGAGTCCAAGAAAAAATTCTGTCATTCTTGATACTAAATGATACCAAAAAGAAACTGATGGATCCAAGAATTATTAGTGAACAGTCATGATAATAAGTTATCATAATACCTCTCTCTTCTGCATTGTATCTGTCTGGAGGGAAGGAACTAAAAAGTAGATGCATGTAAAGTGAAAAAGACAGTAGCTAGACTGTGAGGAAAAAAACTTCAAAAAAAGTAAAAAAAAACCAAACAAACAAACAGAAAAATGTTTAGTATAAAAATTCAAGATGAGGAATGTAGGAGGAGGTTAGTAAAGGCCAAAAATAATCAACACAAATTTCATAGCTAGAACCTACAGTCCCACTGTTATATTGTCACAGGCACCTAGTGCAATTTCAAAAATAATAGTCATAATCTTGGTGTATTGTGGAATATGTGTGTGTGAATTTATGAGTATATACAACACATATCAATGCATTTTGTGTTTGTGCTCACAGAAATGCAGCAGTCTAAATCAAATCAAGTGACATTTGTAAAAAAATAACCAACCAGAAAAAGACACAAGGAGATGAAAAATCCTGTCATCAATGCATGTTAAGTTTTTTCCTGGTGCTTGTACTCTTTATAGTCAGTAGATGTTAAAAAACTGCCAGATACACAAATGCCCTCCAAAATTTCGTGGAAGTACAACATAAGTTAATGGGACACTGTAGACATGATTGCTACATGACTGCAACTCTGAAGAATTTAGAACTTTGCTTCTTATTTTAGCCCCTTAACATTATTAGATTCTAGCACAAGCTAAAAATATTATGTAGGTACTGATGATGTCACTTCTTTTGTATGCCTTGTAGAGCTGGCGTGTGCAGCTGGAACTGTATAAAAGCTGAGGAATTACTGTGTCATTTGAAGTCAAAATTATTATGTTTGAATTTCTGCAACTGTAGGTTCTCACAGGACTACTGGCCTTCAGGCTTATGGAAGCGAAACGTACTGCTGCTAGCCAGGAGAGATTTGTAAACATATTGCTTGTGCCTCTGGAAAACCATCACTGGGTACTTTCCCAAAAGAAGTTGTTCTGTTCTGTATTTTAAGTAGCAGCTGCTCAGCATGCTAAAATATCCTGTAGAGATTTATTCTGCTTTGCTTTCCACAGAGTTCTTTTCATCTCAGTGACCAACAAGAGTGGGACAGAAGTGGAAATCCGACATTAAGCTGAGTGGTTGCTGCCACTTTCCAGAGCAGAAAACAGTCCTAGAAGAATTAGGTGATATTTAAGAAAAATAAGTTTGTTACTTGCTTTATCACTTCTCCCATATGCATGTACACACATATGCTTTCTTACTCTGTCCCACTGAAAACACACACATGTACACAAACTGAATCACAAAGTTACAGAATGTATAAGGGAAGGGGCCACAGCAGGTCACCTGATCCAACCTTCCTCCTCTAGCAGGGTAATCCTAGAGCACATGGCACAGGATTGTGTGCAGATAGTTCTTGAATATCTCCAGTGAGGGAGACTCCACAGCCTCTCTGGGCAACCTGTTCCAGTTCTCAGTCACCCAAACAATAAAGAAGTTCCTCCTCATATTCAGGTGAAATTTCCTGTGCATCAGCTTCTGACCATTTGTCCTATTGCTCCGCCCCACCAAGAAGAGCCTGGCTCCATCTTCTTGAGACCCTTCCTTCAGGCATTGATGAGGTTGCCTCTCACCTGTCTCTTCTTGAAGTTGAACAGGCCCAGCTCCCTCAGCCTTTCCTTGCAAGGCAGATGATCCAGTACCCTCATCACCTTTGTTGTCCTCCACTTGATCCACTCCAGGAGCCCCATATCTCTCTTGCAGAGTCCAGAATTGGACACAGCACTGTGCCATACCACGGCAAAGTAGAGGGGCAGGATCACCTTCCTCAAACAGCTAGGTCTTCCTAATGCACCCCAGGATACCACTGGCCTTCTTAGTCACAAGGGCACTGCTGGCACAGGGACAGCTTGGAACTTGCTGGGAGGCATCTGCCCCTTCATCCAAGCCACTGATGAATAAGTTAAACAATACTGAGACCATTATTGAACCTGGGGACATCACTTGTGACAGGCCTACAGCTAAACCCTGTGCCATCAATAAAGACCTTCCAGGATCTCCCATTCAACCAATTCTCAATGAGCCGTATCATCCACTCACCCAGTCCCCAATTCCTGAGTTTGCCTATGAGGATGTAGTGAGTGACAGGGTTGAAAGACTTGAAGAAATCAAGGTAGACAATATCCACTGCTCTCCCATCCTCCATCCAGGTAATTGTTACATAGAAGGCATACAGGTTGGTTAAGCATGATTTACCTTTAGTGAATCCATGCTGAATGCTCCTGAACACGTCCTTGTCATCCATGCCGACAGAGATGGCCTCCAGAGTGAGCCACTCCATCCTCTTTCCGGGAACTGTGAGGTTAAATGTGCAGATGTGGCAATGGTATGTAATCATCTGGGGACAGTTAGATGGTTTCCAAACTGGAGTGATGTTGGCAACCCTCCTATTTGTCTCCACAGGACAACCATAGGATTTTAAAGGATTTCTTCTGAAAAGATTTTTGGAACATCATTCATATGACTAAGCTGCTTACTAACAACTGCATATCTCCATCAAAACAAAGTAGTACAAAGTATTATTATGCCTTACTCATGCCAGGCTTCAGGTTACAGTCTCACTGAAAGATTGTAAGAAAATCTCTGCAAATATCGATTCAGAAGAATACAAAGGAAATAGTAACTTCTTATTCAATTTTTTTTTCCTTTGCTCTATTTACCATTTTATAATATATGTCTATGGTTGAACAGACTAGGAAAAGTCTCTGCTGTATCTGACAAGTACCCTTCCAGTGGGGCTAAAATGAATTGTGATTTACCTTTATTTTCTCCACGTCTCACACAGACTATGGGTCTAGATAAGTAGTAAGAATAAATAATTGAAGAAAATAGTGAAATGTGCTTCAATATCCAAGGAAAAAAATCCCTCTCCATTTAGGGAGGTACATCTGAGAAAGATGTTGGCAATGCCATTTATATATGAAAAGACTGATGACCATGAGTGAAGAAACAAGATAAAAACCAGCAAATGTATGTGATACAATCAAATAAACATGTAAGAACTTTAAAAGTCAAAGGATGCACTGTAGAACGAGACTTTAAAATAAAATTTCTTTTTAATTAAGAAATTTTAATTTTTAACATTCATCTGCTAAAGATAAAATGTTAGATATGGGAATGAGAAATTGAGAAAAGACAGAATTGGCAATAAAGATGAGGAAAGATGAGAGATGTGTGAGATTTCAGACTTCTTGATAAGAGTTATATAGGAAAATTAAATGAAAAGGTAAAAGCCAAAGATGACAAATCCAGCAAAGAAATATTTTGGTTTGAGAATGAAAATACTTGAGGAGGCATCTGAAAATGCTCCTCTTATAAAAGAAAATTTGAATATTAATTTCACTGAAATAGGTTTGTGAGACCTGAAGAGGAAGGTGTTAAGCACAAATGCACATAGGACTCGCTACAAGATTTAAAATGTGAAACTGTCCCCTTGACCTGATACAACAAAATAGCTGGAGGGTAAGAGAAATGAGACTATGGTATCCTAATTTCATGTATAACCAGAAAAGATTAGACAGGGAGAAACAAGTGGTTTGAGAAATTTATCCTGCAGACCATGTTTCATAGAGGATCTAAATAGAGACAAAATTAATCTGAGTCCAGAGAACAATGGTTTGCCATTACTTCAGGAAGAGAAACCATGTCTACAGATGACCTATCATATGCATTAGGCAACAGCTCCTGGGTCTTCAGATGCTCAGTCTAAAAAGACCTTTGGCCCTTTATTTACATAAATATCATGAAAAAATATGCAAACAATAATGAACTTCAAGGAGTTGATGTAGTCAAATAACAGGAAATTCCATTAATGTCATTCCATTAATTTTAATAGGCTAAATTGGATTAAAAGTTCATGAGTAGTAACTAAGAATCACTATCTGAGAAACAGAGCTGTGACATCACATGAAATAGACCATTTTTTGCTGCAAAAGTATAACTTCCTCTAAAATCATTCCATATATCCTTTACTTTGAGGAAGCAGTCTAAATTACTTGCACCTGACAGTTTCACATATACAGATAAAAAGTACAGAGATATCTAACAAAAGCATAGATTAAATTCTTCAAAGCCAGCCATACACCTCTGTTGAATTTTCAGGAAGAGTCCTGGATGAACACTTCTTTAAATGGGCATTTGTACATTAGTGTATATAGAAATACAAGTTTCTTATAAATATTTCCATGTATTTTTATTTTCCATTGAAATTAACTATATTTATTGTCAAACATTTTCTTTGAAAATATTCCAAAAGGTGTAATATTCCAAACTTTGCAGCTATATTTTGGTAGCTGAGGTACAAATAAGCTCCTTGCAAAATGTGTTATAGAGTCTTCTTTTCTCCTTTTTCCAAATCTAGTAGCTGGGGAGTTAATAGTTCTTGGAAAAAAACAAACTCCATTATGCCAAATTTTATAACAGTCTTGCAGCAAAGATGACTTTTTATGTCAGAAGTGTTAGGGAAATGGCATGGTCTCAAGCATTACTCATGGCACCAGTAAATTACAGAAATAAATGCTGTCATCTGTTACCCCAATCCTCCAGTTCACTGTCATTTTAGGAGGAGAAATTATCATCATACAGTATCCAAAAAGCATTAATTTTATAAGAAAAAATGGATTAGTATTTCTTATTTACGTGCTGTGAAGATGTGATGGCACACAACTACAGCAGATGGACGCCTCTCATTACAAAGCTAGCAGTTTCTTGGAAGATCAAAGTACAAATTTGTTTAAAAGAGAAATAAAATGGAAAAGAATGCAATATTTAACATTAAGATTCAGTTCCCATGATAAACAGCTTAGAGAAAAAAAAACTAAGTACAGAATTTTTTGACCACATCAGTCCATAAGTAGTTTGGGTTACAAGTTTCTTTCAAGTTTCTTTCACCTCCTCATAGCAAATATCATTCAGTCGTACATATCTTCAATATTAACCCAACTAAATTTGTGTTAGGGGAAAAAAATAGGCCATTTTGCACTTTTAAACCATATGCATAATCCTAGACATAGGAATAATTGCAGAATTATAATTTCAGTAATTGCTCAGCACAGTTAAAGGTATCTCAGAGGTAGTAAAGTATCAAGAAGATGATGTGTTGGGCACATTATTTACAGAATCACAGAATATTCTGAGTTAGAAGGGACCCACAAGGATTGTTGAATCCAGCTCTTCAGTGAATTGCCCATACAAGGATTGAAATCACAACCTTAGTGTTATTAGCACCATGCTTCACCTTGAAGCCTAATGATATGTTTTTCCTAAAGGTTTTCTCTTTGTGTTATACAGACAGCCTAAGCTTGTTAGATTTGCAGTAAAATCTCCAAGGAAGCTGGAACAAGTTTTATTGAAAATAAAACAAAACTACCAACCAAACAAAACCAAAAACATTTCTCCCTAAGGTCTGGTAACATATATATCTTGGACTTTTAACTACTTTCTCAGTTTTCTTCCGCAGCATGTACCAGCATGAGGAAAAGGACATTTATATGCATTTTCATACAATTTTTTTCTTAATTTTTTTTTCATCAGAGGGCATTCTTCTCTCTGCAAAAAAAAAAACAAACAGTTCAAGAAAACACCTTTTAGCTTACCATTAATAGTGTACTAGTCAACAGTAATAGCTTTGAAAGAAAAAAAAAGAAAAGAAAGAAAATGTCGGATGTCTTCAGGGTCCAGTCCTGGCAGGATTTTTCCAACTTTGATATTGTATATTTTGGACTTGCCATTAACATTCTGTTGCCAAAAATAATAGGTTATTATACTGTCTGTATCAAAATAATTCTTTTCCTATTTTGCATGCTTGCCAGGTCTTTAAACAAATCTTGTAGATGTTTGGACTTTACATTTTTTATATATATTTTTTCATGTATTATTAGTTTGAAAAGCTGTTTTAATTATAATACTTATTATGATGAAATGGAGTTGGTTTATCCTGTTAGGAAAAAGGGCTGTTGTGTAATTACTGATATATAAATGAACTTTTCCTTGAACCATGCAATTCTTGCACTCTAATTAGGTCTCCATATCTAATTTGCATATTTTTTTAATACTCTGAAGGAATGGAATATTCTGTTCTCAGGACTGGTGAACAGTTCATTAATAGCACTAAAGGAATTAGAAATTCATTGTGAAGATAGCTCTCACTAGTGCTAGCCCTTCTTCTGCTGCATCACAACTAGTTTGTTCTGTTGGACATGAAGTTTCAGTTCTCTCTGGCCTCTTGCTTCTGAATATTCAAGCTGCTTATCAACAACAAATTTACCAGCTCAGCTTCTCAAATCATTTACAGTGTAAGAAATATTCTAGCACTCAGCTGAATGAGATATGGAAAAGTGTGATGAGTGAAGGATGTTTAGAGGTCTTTGGGCTATTTTTAGTTCATCTCCACATTAACATATTATTTCCTGAAGCTTTCTCTTATCTATGTCCTTATATTGAATTCCTTACCATGGTATCTCAGGGTTTCTGTTTCTTTGGGCATTATTAAAAACGAGAGAAGTCCTGATCTAGGCAATTCTAACCTGCAGTCACAGAAATTGATATCTGTACCTTGTACCCTTGCCCGGAAAAAGGAGGTCCCGAGGGCAGAACAAAACAGGAGAGATGTGGTGGGCATTTTAAGCACATGACAGAGTGGCAGCAGCATGACTTAGCTTAAATGAACTTCCAGGGTTTCTTCTTTCTGTCTTTCCTCTTCTGTTAAGGACTGCCCCATTCTTTCAGCACCTGACAGATTTTTTTTATTTTCTAATATTAGCTGAAATTGACATTTTTGTCTGAAGTCTGCCGGTGAAGGTACTTGTACCCTTTCAATTACAACTATCCTTTTGCTGGAACATAGAAGCAAATCATCAAAGCTGTTAAATCCATTACTCTGATATTTCATGTAGTCTAGATGCTGAGACAGTTAAACTAGTTATCTAACACTCGAAAAAGGAAATTTTGCATACAAATATATGAATCACACCTTTTTCTCATTACAATATCGTATTTAGAGATATTTAGAAAAGTCAGGTTTGGGGTTTTTTTGGCTAAATGCTGTCCACCAGAGCAAAACCTCACATATCTGTTCCCAGGTGTGGTTTGCCCTTCTTAGTACACTATAAATATCTTGATAATTCTAGACTTCTTAGGAAGAGACCTTTTACGATGCATTTTTCTTTTAATTTACTTTTTTACTTATAATATTAAAGCCAGATGAGTGCTGTATATCAGAAATAGCTGGCCAGCAGGACTAGAGTAGTGGTCATCCCTCCTGTTTTCAGCACAGGTGAGGCTGCACCTCAAATCCTGCGCTCAGCTTTGGTCCCCTCACTACAAGAGGGATATTGAGGTGCTAGAGCACATCCAGAGAAGGACAATGAAGCTGGTGCAGGGGTTGGAGCATGAGTCTGTTGAGGAGTGGCTGAGGGAGCTGGGTTTGTTTAGCCTGGAGAAAAGGAGGTTTAGGGGAAACCTTTTTGCTCTTTGCAATTACTTGAAAGGCGGTTGTAACCAGGTGGAGGTCAGCCTCTTCTCCCATGTAACAAGTGACTGGATAGGAGGAAATGGCCTCAAGCTGTGCCAGGGGAGGTTTAGATTAGACATGAAGTAAAATTTCTTCATTGAGAGGGTGGTCAAGCATTGGAACAGTCTGCAGAAGGATGTGGTAGAGTAACAATCCCTGGAAGTTTTCAGATAACGTGAAGATGGGGCACTTCAGACATGCTTAAGGCATGGTTTAATGGTGGACTGGGCAGTGCTGGAATAATGGTTGGACTTGATCATGTTAGAGGTCTTTTCCAACCTTAATAATTCTATGAATAATGGCCTCAAGTAAAATTGTGTAACTCCATTAAAGTTCTTAACACCCATGGAATCACACCCTCCAGCAAGAGAAAATTATGTTTCTTACGACACAGTGGAAACTCATCCTGCATTGCTGTACAAGAGGACTGATTATCTGTATGAATATGATAACATTATTGAAATGTTGGATGCTTAGATTTTTTTATGGACTCTCATACTGCTTTATTTCAGTACTTTACTATTTTACAGGGATGGTGATGAGCATTATTACCACTTTTTAAGACTGTGCTATATCTTTAATATATTTAAACAGTACATATATTATTGGAGAGCACCAATGCAACCAAAGTTAATGAGGAATCCTTGTTAATCTCAGTGATTTGGGGTCACACTGGGACAGAATTACATTTTCATATACGTGCTTTCAAAACTGAAGTGAGACTTCCTCTCAATGGTCTCACTTCACAGCTCCTAAGCACAATAATTTGCAAAGAATGGCTGCTATACTTATGGAAGGAAATTAAACTAGTTATTACCTCTGGTAAGTACTTTCTATTTCACATAGCTTCAGAAATGTAGTGTCCATTAAAACCTTTTATTATGAACTGCTAATTAAATACTTTGCAACTATTGTTTACAATTTATTCACCATGAGGTTGATGCAAATTTGCCTTTTTTCCATTAATGCTCTTTGATGGTAAGGCAGGTGTATTGTCTGCATATATCTGACAAAATTAAAATCTAAATTATTCGTTTGTGTTCTCCCATTTTAGTTGTTTGGTGAGGCAGATTATTTATATTTAAATGGATTTAAGTAGATTTCAAATGGTAAAAACATAATTTAAATGCATCAAAATCATAGGAAGGAATGCATTCTGAGACATTCAACCATACAGAGGTCTTGTGAATCTCTTAAAAACCTGTTATTGTCTGCAAAGAGACAACAAATGTATTAAAAGTAATTATAAAGTAGAATAAGTTCATTTCAATTATTTCATAATTTGAATGTTCTTAAGCCTTTCACATCTGTAGAGAGTTTTCCAGTCACTGGGCAGTCACTGGGAAAACAGCTTATTTTAAGCCTTTTGATAGTAGGTATGTGCATGCTAGAGAAAGCTCTTCGTACAAATGAGAGAGGAAAAGAGACTCAGACAGAGGAAAGAAGATAAAGACAAAGGCTTATAAACCTGAGCAGACATCTGTAAACAACTATGCAAAAAATCTTGTGTAGTTAATTAATGTATAATTTTGAAAACTGAAAGTTTTCAATTATCAAAAGAAAATGTATTTAGAAACAGGTTGACATTTGGGAAAGAACCGTGGAGCAATTTAAACCAATTCCCCTTAGCCAAGTCTTTTAATTATTTTCATAACTTCTTTGAGTACCCTCCTTAAATCAGTTCAACATAAAACTGTATTAACAACAAAGTGTTCAGAAAACTTATTTCTCAGCTTACTAGCAACCTTATTCTATTTTTCATCAGTTCTCATATATTTTTCATATAATATTTTTCTTTTTCATGAGTAGATGTCCTGCCTCCTTGATGTTTACCCAGGTGATCATTTATCAGAGAAGACTCTGGGCACTTCAGCTTTTCTCTCTCCAGGAAGCTGCTTCTCATCCCCCTAATTCCATGTACCAGATTTACAAGTCAGGATGAAGTTGTGGTGCTGACATGCAGGGAATGCTGTCATGCAAAGGAGAGAGGAGATGGGGCTTATCACTTCTGCTCATGCCTTCTCCCTCCATCTCCCCATGGCATGACTCGTATGAAAGGAGACCTCAGCAGGAATCACAAGTGGCCACTTACTTGATTTATATTTTCTTTACCTGTAAAGAAGAATAATATCCTCTGGGACCCTTCACTAGGGTAAACAGGCCAAGATCTTTCAACCTGCTTGGACAAGAGCCTCTCCATTCCATTTATTCTCCAAAGGAGATTCATCAGCACCTGATGGTGCACTTAATGTGTTCTGGGTATAGGAAGGACCCATCTTATTCCATCAAAATACGACCACAGTGAGATTGCCTGTTTGTATTATTCTACCCAAAACTAGGCACTGATCATGGCCAATAATGTATTCCACATAATGAACTCCTTGATTTCAGTATCCTTCAAAACGGGCTCATTGTCCAGTAATATTTTTAAAAGTATTAGTTGTTTCAATTGTTTAACATTTCCCATGACCATGGTAACCCTAGATGATCATTCAATATTTGAACAACATGCAAATAATAAACCACAACTTTCTCATTTTCATAATAATGTACATACCAACTGTAATAATAATGTACATATCAACCATAGCCTAATTGCTAAGACAGAACAACACTCCTAATGATATCCATTATCCATTGTGAATTTTTGCTTTTGGATATTGTATGAAGTGGCTTTGCCTGTTTATAAATTGCTGGATCAAGGTGAGCTTCAAATTTCTACAAGCTGATCTTACATTAGTCCTTTGAACTGTACTTTTAATTTGGCATGAAACTACTGTAAGCTACATAGTGAAACTAATGAGACTGTTGCAATTGTGCAGGGCAATAATCAACAGCTACTCTATTGTTGGAGAGTGTAAAAAAATCTATGCAAGATATGAACTGAGAAAAGCTTTTTATTTCAAAAAACCATTTGTGTACACACATTTTCTCAGAAAATAAAAAAGATTTTAAACAGACATGATAAATGAAAAGGGACTAGGATCATCAGTTATTTTGATCTAGTCTTTTGAAAATTAAAAAAAATAAGTCTGCACATTAAGTACAAAGAGAAATTCATAGCTGAAGAATAATACACAGTAACAGACAGCAACAGAAAAACAGCAACCGGTCATCTATGTAGTGGCTTTTCACCATTCTAAGGCAGAGATAGAGCCTTTCTCACAAGCTGTGATTCCACGCACTGGAAAACAGCTGTCTGTCCTGATACACCCATAGGCTGGCACAGGAAAAATGTGCTGCAGTGAGACAGAGAAGCCAAAGGCCACCTAGAAGACACACTCAGAAGCATTCCCCAGGGCATGAGCAGAAGAATCAAAGTAAAATGTTCATGTTGAGATAAGAACAGTTTAATAATTGAAGTTAAAGTCAGATCAGTAATAATTGTAAATAATAATAATAATAATGATAATCAAAAGGTAAAATCAAGTGATGCACAATGCAAGTTTTCACCACCTGCCGACTGATGCCAGACCCCCCTTCCCAAAACCACATCAACTCCCCTTCTGGGTAACTCTCCCTAGTTTATATACTAGGCATGATGTTTAGAGGTGTGGAATACCCCTGTGGTCAGTTCAGGTCACCTCTCCCATCTGTGTTCCCTCCCAGTTTATACTTGGCATACCGCCTCATTGGCAGGGCATGAGACAAGAAAAATAAAGTCCTTGACTTAAGAAAAAGACCACTTAGCAAATGTTGTCCACACTATTCTCATTCCTAATCCAAAACACAGCATTGTAACAATTACTGAGAAGAAATTAACTCTATCCTAGCTGGAAACAGGACCGTGATGATGAGCCCATAGAAGTAAAAAGAAGTTCCTTCTTTTGCTGGTATTTTACCAAAATATCTTTGTTCAGTAACATTATAGTTAGCACATTATATGTGGCAGCTAGAAATATACTTTGATTCATTACAGTTATTTGACTCATCAGTCAGAACTGTCGAGATCCATCTTTCTTCTTTCACAGGGCAGGAAAATGAATTGCTAGAAGTCTAAGTTCTTGTTTTAAAAGTGCTGGTATATAAATTACTTTAGTGTCATATGTTAACATTTGTGGTAATGCATCTGGTAATATCTAGATACACAAAACTATCCACATGGATTATTATAGGGCTGAATGAATTCTTTGATCCTTAACTGGACATTTTATTCTCTTGAGTCTAGGTGCTATTCTACATTGTTCATCCCTGTTCTACTCCCTTCCTCCTACAAACACTTTGTTCCTATCCACGTAAGCAGTATGCAACAAGTTGGTGTTGAAGGCAGGAGGAAACTGGTCAGGAACACACCAGCAGTGCTTTATCATTTTTAGGGGCTACACCTGTAAAGTCCAGTAATTGAATTCACACACTAATACATTCAAATACTCTCATGCAGTGCTTCCAAAAGAGAGTGGTGACACTCCAGGCCCCGGAGTTTCCCACTCATATGGCATAAATATCTTTTATTTCTTCTGAAGTGCCATGTCAAGCAGTGGTGTTCCCAAACACTTAATAAAAGGGGCAGACCAGGATACAGACGAACGACAGGGGCTCGTATCAGCTCAAATCTCCAAGTTATTTAATATTCAGCATCTGAGCCCTGATCATTGTTCTGGGTAGGCTCAGACTTCAAGGGAATTTTTTGAAAAGTCCTATGTCCTCATTTCAAGTTGTCTTTCAAAGCCAAGTTTCAAATTAAAATTAATGGTGCCAAAAGTGTGTAAATGACCTATCCTCTTCATGCTTCCCCTCTGTGATCATCACCCAGTGTATACTGAGTGTGCTGTACTTTTAAACTTAGTGGCCCCTGTAAATATATCTCCCTTTATGAGACCTAAGGTACAAGGTTGTTCAGCTACTAAGAATGTTATCTCCAAATGTGTACAGTGTTTCAGAGTGACTCCTCTACCTAACAATACCCACAGACCCAGCACCCAAATGTGCCTTCTCCGTCACGGCAGTTAAATGTAAAATCATGCTCTAAAGTAAGTTTTCAGTTTTGCCCTGTGATCTCAAAACTACATTGACCTAATTTTTTGTTTCATTAGGGCAGGTTTTTTCAAGCTTAGTTTTTTAGAATGAAGGTAAGATTCTCTATTTACTCACATATATTAACCATAGCACTTTAAAATGTATAACGAATAATTTCTTCTAAAGAGTTTTTTAAGTCTACCAGAGATGATGAAGTTTGTTCACTCTACCCCAAGTAGATGTATTCTCCTTCTCTTGTAGATTTGCTACCTATATTTCTGTTCAGGTCTGGAAAAGAGCAGCCTTTCATCAGCCTTTTGAACTTGTGGAAAAGAGCAGGGTAGAATTACACACAAAGAGCAATTAAGTTCTTCATATACAGATTGGTGTATATTATCAGTTTTTAAGTCTCTCTTATTTACACCAGAACAATGCAGAGGAGCATTAGGAATCTCAATGTTGTCTCAAAAAACAGTTTCCTTTTTTATTACCACTTCTCATTGTTAGTATCTATGCACATCATATTAAAAACCTGTTAGAGAGATAATTTAAAAAAGAAAAGACCTTAACAAAAAAATAAAGCTAAATATGACATCATCTGATAAAGACTCAAGAGTACATGACAAGAAATGAAAAATCATTGTGTTTCAGAGATTTTTTAAAATGTTTAGATTTGGTCCTGCTACAACATCTAAATTGTACATTAGCATACACTTATTGAGTCAGAGTAGTTTGCACTTGAGCCATGACTGTCAAAGAGCAACATGTCTAACACAGAAAATGTTCCAGAGTAGCTGAGGAGGACTGAGTTAGCCATGTGTCAATGGTAATTAAACCACAATGGTGCGCATTTTTTAGGTCATTTAAACAAGATTATTGCAGGCAAAACATTAACATGCAGAAACAAAGGAGGAGAATAGAACTATACATCACCTGTAACTGGAATCACTGCCCACGTGAACAGCAGTGATTGCATGTGTTGATGTGATTAATTTCTAAAGCACAGGGGATGTGTAGCAAGACTATTCATTCAAAATGAACGTGAAATTAAATGTACTATTCATAGACTTTTCTTGTTTGTTTTCACTGAGCATTTGAATGACACAGATAATCACAGCAAATTTTCTTTTACTGAAATGTTCAAATATGCACTGTAAAGTGTATGTTCAGTCACACATATTTTGTAAGATATTGTCCTTTTTAGTCATATGAATGACACAATGTAGCTATACTGAAATGAGCCAAACTTAGAGACAAGCTCAGACATAAAAGGTGGGGTTTTTGGTGACATAACTGTATTCCAACACTGACTGCCTGGAAAAGATTGAATTTATTTACCCTCACCTTTCTGGTGTTAACTAGAGTGCACAGGTTATACAGTCAATTTTTAAAGGATATCTGAGAAGTAATGCAAAATTAAAAACACGGAATAGTAGTAACACTAGTTTCCAAGAAAGCCTGTAGCTTGCAGGAAGTCTATGTGTTATTTAGTGTTACACAGAGTGCTGGGAAAGAAATTAATCAGCCAAACAGCTTGCCTGTACAGATTTATAGGCTACTTCTGAGTAATATGTGGTTTGTTCACTTTCTCTTTGCCAACCATTATCTAACAGTGCTAAGTTTTCCTAATTAAAGAGATAATCCTTAAACTGTGACATCTATATTCTATTATTTTTCTCTCTTTATTTTTCAAGCTTTATTTTTTAAAGATGCATCTTGGCTTTCACTCTAGGTTGATTATTACTTTCATCAAGGGAACTCTTTCAAAGCTTCTCAAAAAAGGAAACATGTTAGATAAAATTAAATTACTTCTCTAGAAAAGAATAAATAGTTTTTTTAGTATTAAAGCTGATCGACATAAAACAGTAGCAAAAATACTAATGTAAATATAAAGCACAGTAAAATTTTCTCTACATTCTGATTTGACTCTTTTTCATGTATGTTTTCAGGACATAGATATTTCTGATCAAATATATATTTCAAATACCGATGATTAAACTTCTGATTTCATATTCTTCTTGGAGCTCTATACTGACAATATAGTACAACAACTTCGAACACTCTGGAACTTAAACTCTCCCTTCAGGGACAAGTGAAACTAATTCTAAAGAAGAAATAGTTGGTGTCCAGCCTTGCTCTAAAACAAGGCCTTTTTCCAAGAGCACTGAGTTGCCAGTGTGACAAGACACTCTTGTGCTGAATGCAACAGGAGATTCACAGGTTCTTCACAGTCTTTCACTGTGCAGCAACTTCCAGTTTTAGTGAGTTTAATTAAAGCTGAGACTTGCATTCTATCACAGAGATACAAGGGTTATTGTGACGCCAACAACACATCTCTCACCTTCCAGGGACACCTGGCATAGTGGCTGAGCAGTAACATATGTAACCCTTACTCATTGGAAAGGTGAAGGTAAAGCTCAGGCAACACAGTGGCAGTGTTTGTCATGGCTGGATCTCAGAGCTATGGGAACAGGAAATGTTAACTGGCTTGACAGTTTGCATTTGCTCAATTCACTCATGAAGATAGCACAGCACATTTCAACAGCACTTACCAGTCATTCCGCCAGACAGGCCATTAAAGCACATCTATTTTCCCTCCTGTTTGCACCAGCTGTTTGCTAAAATAATACTAAAGTAGTAAGATAAAGCAAAAATAGTACTTGCAAGTAACCCTCACTAGGCATTTTTGAATTAAATCCTTGCAATTTTTTTTAGAGTATGTGTTAAAATCACTAAAAATAGATTGCAACTCCACAGCGACAGCCTTAGGGGCTAAATAAGATTTTTAGAAGAAATCTTTGTGCTAGCTGCAAGGCAGGGAACGAAAATTCTCACACTTGCTAAAATCTGCGCATTAACCTTTCTCATCTGTGTTTTTAGCCATGCCTTATAACAAGAGCAGATATATAGATTAACAAGGCCTGCAACCAAGATATATGTCAGCTTTTATTTGGGTAGGACAGTAAAAAAAAAAATAATATCATTCCTGTTGAATTCTGTGTTTGTATGATTGAACTGATGAAGCAAAGATACATTAACCTTGCTTTCTTTATTTGGGAAGGTATTGTCCTTTGCCACTTTTTTTGGTTTTTGCCATGGGGAATATGCTAGTTTTAGTTCACGAAGCCATAGGGAATCTCTTACTTGCAAGTCCTTTTTGTTTTCATGACAAAATGTTTAGAAACAGGTCTCCTCCTTGTAAAATAAAAGGGCGTGAGGTTTTTTTTAGTCAAATTTCCTTTCTTGTGCCCTGCCTGTTCCATCCTTTAGACTCACAGGTTATTTCACATCTCAAAAAAGCTACTAGGTCTGTTTTGTTCTGTGTATTATTCCCTTTCTAAAGAGCACCATATCCAGTTGTGACTTCTTTTAAGTTCTCAGTCTTTTGACTAGTTTTCATCTTATTTTATCGCACTCTGAATCTTAGGAAAGTTTAATGCGCTGTTCTGAGCTGATGACCCCATATGAAAAACACTGTAGACTTCAGTAAGAGCCTTTATTTCAAGATCAGACACATTAAGTGTATTTTTATTCTCCTGCTCTTTTTTCTTCTTTTTTAGTCACCAAAAAATGTCTGTTATGTTTCTGAATGAATTGGTAAAAAAAAAGTTCTGGCTGCTTTTTTCTATGGCAATGTAACTCCACTGGGATTTATCTTTTGCTTATGAGCATCCCCTACTGTCCTTGTTAGAATGAGCTGCTCACCCTCTCAGGAATCTGCATACAGCAATAATGCTAATTAAGATTAATTCCATAATATACATATATACCATAACAAAAACAATGTCATATACATCATAATAACATTAAATTCATTTTTACCCAAATATATGATTATGGACACAAATGCCAAAGCTGTGAGAGCCAAACTGTTTTAAAGGAAGTAAGAAAATGTATAGCAAATGTGACCAAGGAATTTATTAATCAGAAATTCAATTCAGAAGCACTGTGAGTAAATCTTTCTGTGAGGAATCAATAAACAGTAATAGCTTTGCCTTTCAGGTTTATACTTTTACAGTAGTTGCTGTGAGATTCTTTAAATAGCCTTAGTTGTATTTCTTCTGTTAGTAGTACCTTGCTCCCCAGATGGCTAAGATACAGCACATCAAAACAAACTGCTGCCTTCTGGTGCTTTTGCTCTGTCAGCTGCCTACTTTGCAACACTTGCATACATATGCCAAATGCCTATCCAACACATATGAGATATGCCAGTACAATACACTGAGATCTGCAATAAAATTTTATTAATGGATACAAAACCTGTACTTACATTCTGAAAACAGGTATCATTAGGCAGCAGGGCCTATATATTCTTCACTTCAGGTTTAGATTTATAATTATAAAAATCCTTGAAAATTTCCAATAGACTGGTATAATATAAAAAAAATAATAAGTAGAGCTGAATCCTATAGAATTTTAACAACTCATTCCAATACTGACCATGCAAGAATATTTCAAAAATTTATTTCAGCTTCAGTTATGCTCTCACTACCATGGGAAAATTAACTTTATTGACACAGGGATCAGCAAATACTATTTAAAATAGTTCCTCAGTGGCCAGGTAAAAATATCTAGACCAAGACTGACTATTCTATAGTTGTCTAATAGATGTGCATCACTTGAGTATTAAGCTGCAAGTCAATGATTTAAAGAGAGTGATTGATTCCAGTGCAGTGAATGGACTTATTAGAGGACCGTATAAATGGCCGGGTGACTCTCATTTTCACAATTTTTCTTGACCTGTCAAGTTGTTGTCTTTATGAAGATCAAATATTTATTGTTTCTCTTCTAACTCAACATTGCCTTCATGATATATGCTTCACCCTAGATATTATCATGTCATCCTTTGTATCTCAGAGGTCTGACGGGTGTAACAATGAAAATATGAAGACAAAACTCTTTATGTTGACATCAGTCAAAATCATAATGCATTGTCATGCCTCTGACCATATCACCAAAAGACAGCTATAAAGATGAAGGTACCTTATATTACAGTTGAATAAGAATATATAAGGACTTTTTTCCTTTCATGAAATCTGTTGAATAATTGATCAAGGAAAGTTTAATTTGAATTTATCTAAAGGACCGTGCAAGATGCTTTGTCACAAAACAGTTGTTGTCAGCATTACTCTTTTTCACTGTTGCTATTATTATACAGTATGTGCTTACATAGTATAATGACAGTTTAAGCTATTAAGTTTCCCTTTTTTTTCTTCAGACTTTCTTTTATATACATCATAGTGAAAATAAAAACACGATCAAAGCAGCTAAAATTATTTGAAGTGTTTTTACCTCCAAACACAATAATTATTTAAAGCCTCTTTCTTTAAAAGTTTAAAGGTGATGTTCTGGCACAAGACATGCCAAAACATAATACTGAGGTTATGAAGGTATGAATTAGGATGGTAAGCTGTAAGCTTACTTGATTTCCTTTCACTCTTTTTTGTATAAAATGAAAATATTTTCAGTCATACAGTGTCAAGCCCTGTATTCATGTGCTCTAGTTTAGGCATTTAAAAACTTTCTATCTGAGTCATCTTCAAAACTCCCTAATGCAGAAAAATCAGCATCTTCAGAAGGTAATTCATGTTCTCTATCTTAGACAGCTATCAGGAAAGCCAGCATACCCTCACAAAGCGCTAGTTTTTTCTTGATAATTAATTAACATACATCTCTGGTTGTGTCAGACATGAAAGTCTAACTCCTGTAAGTCTAAAACTAGGTGAAAATCATTATCAAACCATTATCTCCTCAGTGAAATGAATTATATTCTCTGTATGCCCCTCTGAAATATCTAAAATGTTTTGCTAACATATCTGCTAAAATTGATTTTAGACATGGTTAGATAAAACAATAATCCAGAACAAAGATGTGACTGCCTTATCCATACCAGGATTTTTTTTAAATTCCAAAATCTACCTTTAAGTGAACTGAGTTCGAAAGATTAGAACGGGAATTTGATAGGGTGAAACAAATCCTATGTGTATTGCAGGTTGTGCTGTGGAATTTGAGCTATTTTGTAAAATCATAGAAACACTGGTTGGAATTTCTCTCTGTACATGGCCTATTTTGAACAACAATCAAACAAAAGTTCATCTGCTTCTCCTGCATGGAGCAGGACTATTGAGAGAACTAGACTGGTTCAGTCATGGCTTTGTGTAATGCAGTCTTGAAAACCCCAAGAATGGAGGTAGACTCCCTGCCTCTCTCCAGGAATGTTTCCAAAGCAGAAATATACTTACAGTGAAAACTTTTTTCCTGATTTGGATCCTATACCTCCCAAGATAATGCTTGTGGTTACAAGTACTTGTGGCCTTCAGTCAGCAGCAGCCTATGATCAGAAAGATGAAGTCAGTGGGAACATATATGCAGTTCACGTGCTTTCCATATACTAATAAAATGGAGGATATTTCTGCTTCTGCTTTCTAAATTTGGGACTTCAAGGAACAGAGTAGAGTAGCAGTTGCAAACTTTTTTCATTTATTGCTGAATTCTACAATATAAAGTATTTGGAGGAACAGTTTTACTTGAAAATTTCTGTTGTTTTTTTTTTTCTGATCAAACAGTTCAGAACAATTTAAAATTAAATAGATCCATCTCAGAAGTGAAAAAAGTCCTGAAGCATGAGTAAGTGAGTGAGTCAGTATCAGCTGGCTGAACCCAGCTATACACTCATTTTCTACAACAAAATTCAATCAAATTCCCCGTATCCTGAGTAGGCCTGCTGCTATTACTGCTGTTAATTCTACTTCTGATGTAAATAAAGGAGATAAAGGAAGTGTTTTATCACCTCATAATGATGGTGCTGCTTGCACAGCAAGGAGCATTTATTCTAGTTCAAAGCACTATATTTCACATGTACAAAATAATGCTTGTTATAAGAAAAATAAACGAATATGAAATGCTTTAGCAGATGTAGGTAGTATGTTCCTACAAAATTGGCGTCACACAGAAATACAAAAATAAGAACACTGAATAAGAAAGTGAAGATATGGCTGCCCCAAAATGTAAGTAGTGTTGAGAGCAACACAATTTTTATTCAAGAATTATTGTGAAGACACGAGATAAATTTTATATGTAAAATAGATTTGCATTATATCCAAAATTTCGTCTGTCTTTGCAAACATCAGAACAGTACTGTTTGTCAGAAGTGTTCACAGAAAGAGGTTTTAACTTTCATGTTGATAAATATAAATTATTATGTGATTTTGTAACTCTTTAGAGTACAGAATTTTGAATATTAAACTACAGAGTTTTGAATTTTTTTCCATTTAAGTAATAGAAATCATTCAAGATGATTAATCAAACTAATAGATGACAAATTAAAAAAAGCTACTAGGAAACCTAACAAAATACAGAAGTAACGATATAGTTGTTTTTAAAATCATATTTCTTTTGAGTAACTCACTTTTCAAAACAACCTGTGACCTTTTCATGACATTTTACAAGGACAGAACACATGAACTATTGTGTGCTGTTTGAAAAAATACAGCTAAAAGAGATGTTTATTTTTCACCAAGCACACTCCTGTGTCCATCAGTGGTGACAGATATTGCTACAGTGTAACATGATTTCCTCTCTAACCAAGACAAAGAGGAACTGCCTGCATGGTCTAGAAAACAGAAACTGAGTGAGTTATTTCAGCAGTTTGTGAATAAAGGCAGAATTTACAGTCCAACCAATCCTTTTGACTATGATTGTTAATAGTTGGTGCTAAAATGGACCATGGACAATCAGCTGGCCCTGAGGGCAGGTAGCACACCATGGCTCGTATCCTCATGGCTCTAGTCTCAGCCCTGCCAAAACAACATAGTCTCATCTTTACTGACTTTGGGAATGTTCCCTGGTAAATATTTCTTATTCAAAAGACTCAAAAATGAGCAAAATTCAAAGGTGTGTGATGTCTCTATGTCAGTGCCTCATCTGCCACTTGTACCCAAAAGACAAACAACATAGAAAGATGCAACTCTACTGTCAGAGTCAACTGCAGGTGCTTTCAACTGGAAACATAAAAACACACCCCTGCTTCTCTCCCTGAATTCCCTGAATATCCCACCACACTGTGGGGAAGGAAAGGAACCTTTAATCATTTTGCCAAGCAAAGCCTGGTTTTGGAAAATCAGAATTAGTAACATGTTATCAATGTTGTATCACCTTTCTTTATTAAGAATATGTCTTGGAAAAGGCAAAAAGGATAAAATCAGATTTCTAAGAGCCTAAGTAAACCAGACTTGGTCAAAGAAACTTGCATTCTCTGGTCATGTAAATTAACTGGTCACTTGAGTTAGAAACTTGAGTTGAAAATTTTGGAGGTTTTAGAATATTAGAAGAGTGAGATTTTGGCAAAGACTTTCAAGCAGAAAAGCAGGAAGTTGATGTAGAAACCTGATACCATTTCAGATAGGACTATATGATGATGCTGCCTCCTGTAACAAGGTATTTGGATAAGGATCAAAGAGGCCTCTCACACATCAATGTTTTTTTCTTGTTCTGACTTTAAAAATGCACTTCTATTTCTGTGTAGAAAAAAAATTCCTCATCTCCCCTTCAACATGAACGGAGCATTAAATAATAGGAGCAGTATTTTGTCTTTGATTTTTCTTTCAGTATTACCCAATAATTTATGTTTTAAATTATATGTGAAAAGCCTATCTCAAAATTAATGCCACTATTTTATTTTCTAAGGATTACATTATACATAATGAGCTAAACTCTATAGCTCTTATAATAAACCAGCATTTGCATTAGAAAAATAGATTTTCTCTTACTGATGACTGTCTTTTTTTCTGAGATGATTTCCATACAACTATTTCTTCTAAGGAGAGGAAGATGTAGTTAGCTAATGTAAACTAAAGCAGCTGGATTAAAAAAGCACACACAATAGTAGACAAAACTTCATTGTCACAGGGTGATTCATTCTATGCTTTATTTCCTTCTAACAATTTTCTAATTAAAGTCTGGAGTTTTAAAAGCATTTTTTGTTCTGAAATTGCATAGGAGTGATGGAGCCACAAGAGGTTTCCAAGGTGAACACTATGTATGGCTCTGTGAACACTTCAAGCTTGCATAAACTTGTATAGTCTCTAAACTTACCCTCACCATTCCTCAGCAGTCCTTTGCCCCCTCTCCCTTAAGCCAGCAAAACACTTATTTCCATCACCACCACCTTTTTTTTTTCCTGGGTTAGTTTTAACCCAGATCTGTTCCTGACCTTGTTCTCCGTCCAGCTACTTGGATACCAATCAGCACTAATGACTGTAGAAAAAAGAAGGAACAAACACCCACACTTACACAGAGTGCTAATACAGTTCTTTCAGTATCAGATTAAAAACCTCAATGAATCACAATTTAAATTTTACAACAGATATGTCTGTAAGAACATGTCACTGAAAATAAATGTCATGTCTTATATATTACAGTCAATGTTCTTCGTCACAGAATCACTAAATTAATGATTAAGTTCATAATTAAAAATATTAGAATTTCATTATGCCCTCAAAACCCAAGAAATGCTCATATGACATTCAAGTATTTGTTCAGAATGTATTTCTCCTACATTATATTGATATATTTCCCTGTGCAAGAAATACTCTCCAAACAGAGATTTCTATGTGCTGCTGAAAGAAAGTGTGATTACATGGTGGTAGTCAGAGATGAGAATAATGTCTTCAGATTGTGGTAGAGTTAGAACTTAGCAGAAAGCTTTGTAATGATCTCCATACCAGGCATTTTGTTATATTTCTAATTATATTGTTTTAAATTTGATTTAATTGTGAACCTTATAAATTTCTTTTTTTGTGTTTCCAGATTCCATGGCCCATTCACATTTCAGATCATTCCTCTAAGCTAACACTAATTGTGAATTTAATTGACACGTATAATGAAAATGTCAATGACAGGGTATTTTTAACACATAGTGGCAGCTTCAGATTTATTCCTCTTCAGTATTAATTCCTGACAGTTATTGTCCCGTTTAACTTAGGATAGAATTTTAAATAGAGACGTTATCATCTGATGACTAAATGTTCCTTTTTATCTCATTTGTATCAATTGTCAGTGCACAGAGGCATTATCCTGATCAATTCAAATGTATGAATAGTTGTGCCACCCATGAAAACTGTCTCAACAGAATAAAGCACTGACGAAATGCCTGTTCTTTTGTTTTAATTTTTACTGACAATCTACTAAGGCATCCTACAGGAACTTGTGTTTTGGATTGTGAAGTGCTGGACTGTAGACTAATTCAGAAGTTCCAGTTGATTAGAAAGCTTTTTTAGTAGCCTGGCGTGGCAAGCTTTTGAATGTTAGATCTGAGTCACATATTTCACTAAACCGTTCCAAAGGGTGAAGATTAGAATTTTAATTTTGATTAATACGGAAAAAGGTACAAAAGGAAACCTAGGCTACTATAACAATAAATCCCTTGGATTATAAACCTGATATCATGATCTAACCTCAATATAATTCTTTCAAAGGAATTAATGATCTTCTTTTTTATTTGACACTTCTCTTTCTTTTCTTTTTATTTTTCTTTTTTTTTTAAAGCTTATGCAGAAAGAGATGGAATGTCACCATCCAAATTTTCTATTTTCCAGATAAGCTAGAAGTAAACTCCTAGACTCCAGTAAACAGTGTGTGAACAGGACAAATGCCAAGCATTTGCAGGTGTACCAGTACTTAGCCCACACCTGTGCTGTCAGTGCCTGGGAGCTCTCAGCAGCTGCCCAGCCACAGTTGCCCCTCCCCCCAAGAGGCTTCTTCTTTCTTGCACTTGTAGAGGTGGGTAAATTTTGTCATTCAAGACCTCAGACACTGAAGCAAAGATTTTTATTGAATCAATTTGTCAGATCCTGTGCTCTTACAGAACACACCCTGGTTGAGGAAAATTGTCTTTTTATTGGCTGGCATGAGATATTTCTAGAACCAAAGTCTTCTTCAAAGGAAACCTTGAAAAGACCCAGTTTTATGTCCTCACTCCAAGACTGTTAATTTATTTGCCATAGAAAGCTGTCAGACTTTAATCTTCCTGTCCTCATTTTGAAAGAGGTTCTCTTACACTTAAAAGGCATCCCAAGTGAGCTAGGGAACTGCTACCACAACATAAATAACAGGGCAAATGCATTCTCGTGTACCCTTGATTTTAGGTGAATGCCACAGGATCTTTGCTAGATCTCAGCATCCACAGTCATTAATAAAAAGTTATCAGACACTGGGTTTGCTGCTGTTTGGTTCTTCCATGATGTGGAAACCTCACTTCATGCTGTAAAGATATTATTTCTGCTTAGAAGATAAAGCTTTTTTTAATTACGTAATAAATAAAAGTAACCGTTTAAAAAGAAGAAGCATTTAGTGGAGAAACGGACTGCTGCTGTTGAAGTTCTACTTCTTTGGAAGCAAAGACTTACTTGCTTAATTCAGTATATAGGAAAGAACATGGAATTTCATTCACAGATCCCTGCAGTGAGTCCAGTTGGGAATCTAACTAAAATATGGAAGCTTGATAGTCTGGTTTTGGTTTAATACTGATGTTTGGTTGGAGGAGAACTTCCACCTGAGTTACTCTCTGTAACTAGCTATTGTAATAAAAATCTGAAGCTCAGTGCAGCTCTGAGATATTTCAATTTATACTTATAGCTAGCTATTAATTTGAAATAGTTTTGTAGATATAAAATCTATCAGTATCAGCTGGGCTTGTCATAGCAAATAAATGAATGCAAGGGGGGGTTGCATATTTTTAACAAGTTAAAATACTCTCTTTCCAAAGTATGGCAGCAATAAATTTAATAGCACAGCTCAAAGTTAATTTGGGGATTATAACCAAGCACACAGAACCAAAATTGTTTCCTTTACAACAGAATTCCAAACAAAACAGATTATTAAGGAGGTAGCTTATTTTCCTATTCTTTTTCTTTTTTTGTAAATGATGATTTTCAAGAACAAAACCCTCATTTTTAACTTTTTTACAACTTTTTAAAAGTTTTTCAATATATAGCTTATCATTATTGTTTTGCTTCTGGGTCCCCTGTATAAAATTGCTTCTGGTACCTTGCCACCTCTATTTTTATACATACATATATAATTAAATATGTATATTTTATATATACATATTTTATATATATAATTAAATATATGTATAATAACATACATCTCTTAGTAAAATTATAGGGATTTAATAAAATAGCCTTAAATTATGTTTTCCTATTGTTGTTGAATGTTTTAGAATCAAGTAATTATATAATCGGTTTTAATTGCATAAAACTAAACCATTTCACGTTGATTCAAAGTAAATATCAGTACTGTAGTGATTTAATTTATTAATATACCATAGACAGGAACAAACTATCTCAACATTATAGTAATTCACAATAGATTAGGTTATGCTTTTTTCTACTCTTCCATGCAGAAAGTAAGAATAACTGCACCAAATTTTATCCTTTTCCACAAGTGTTTGGGTCAAAGAGTGTAGTTTCAGATCTGTACTACCACAGATTCAATCGAGCAGGGTACATATTCCAAAAGGATGAATACTTTGCTGCCCGTTTGGAGGACAAATTCCAATCCTCTCCTTACTAATACCACAAGTGTAGAGCAAGGTGGGAACTGAGATGTAGTCAATGGAGCTGAGGTCACCACAATCAGTGTACTTTGGGTAGTGGGTTCAGCTTTCCCCAAAATAGAAACACAAGCTAAGTCAATTAGATACAAGCTTTAAACACTTTGTCTGGTACAAATGCTTATATTTTTTTCTAGCTAGTCTGACAAAACATTCAAATACTCAATATATAACTGACAGGACAGATCCTAAGCTCTGAAGAACCTCCATTAGAACCTATAAGTGTTCCCAAACACCACCTACATTTTCCTTTTTCTCAATGCTCCCAAACCATCAGTGCAGTATGATTCATCTGATTCATTAGTTAAGTCAAAAAATTTGCCAAAGTTATTAGCAAAAGTGCCATTTTTAATATCTTGTGCATAAACAAGACTTAATTTTAAAGTAAGTTTGAGGATCTTTTTAAGGAAAGAGAATCTGGGCTTTCAGATAACCCAGATTTTCACCAGTACAGATTCACTAGATTCACTTTCTCACCTACAAAAATAAAAAGAAAGAGTCTCCAAGCTTTTGTTCATATTGAATCACTCATGGTATAAGAAGACTATGAAAGATCTCATTTCATGTTATAAAGATTTGACCCTTCATCCCCAGATGGCAATTTATATGATTAATCCATTATAATTTCACACCTTGAAGTCTGCAGATGACAGTTTCCCCAGTGCACAATAACCTTGTATGTTCTATCTGCTCTGTGTGGAGTACTTAAAACTCCTTTTGCGAGGAGTTTTCAGAACTTACAGAGTCACAGTGTTAGTGTACTGGACATAGTGCACCAAATCTCTTATTGATCTATGAATCAACTCATAGAATGGATTTTTGAATATGCAGATATCTATAGATATATATAGATATATATATGAGACTAATCAAAAGCACTCAAGCTATTAAGTAGGTACTACCAAATGTGTTTAGAATCCTGTATTCACCAACAAAGGAGGGAGGGATCCTAATTTTTAAAACATCCATTGGTCCCCCTAAAACCAAAACAAAATCACTGTAAGAGTCAAAACAAAATATGCCCTCATTATTATCATGGGAAAAAATATATAGGGAGTCTGATTGTGTAGTGCTGTCACTCTGTTGCCTTTGTTGAAGTTGCATTCTACAGTAAGATGAAGGAGGATTAGGTCTTTATGACTACACAGTATTTAGCAGATGCCACTACCATAGTCAGAAAAATCCTTTATAATTTTAGAAACAGAAATGATCATATAAAATATTCAAATATTATTTTTAATCTTTCTCCATTATTTTTAAAATCAAATATCAAATAGTGTAATTCCTTACATTTATCTTTATTTCCCAGTCTTACTTAGGGAATTCTGGGGAATAAACTAAAAACAGATGGCTAGGTTTGCAAAGCTTTACCTTATGCAGTAAAATGAGGCTCTGTGCAGATGGACCTGTAGATACTGGTGCCAGTATTGTACCTTATCCATATGGATTGCAAGAGTTATGGCAGAAGTAATTATTTTCAAATTCATCCTTGGATACAAGCTAATACCTCCCTGTTCACATGGCTCTACATTTTCTAGTTAGTAGCACTGGAATAACAAGAAAAAGTGAAATAAATATTGACGTGTTTGTGTGGTAAGTCAGACACAATACATTAACTATTTTTTAAGAAAATACTTTTTCTCTAGGCATAGCAACATAAATCATTCACTCAGGGGAGCATGCACTCCATCACATCAGTGTTTTCACATCAGAGGATTCAGGTTGCTGCAGACAAAGTTTTATGGGATGGAGTCTGTGGAGCTAACAGACAAGAGGCAGTGATTTGGTGACATTATCTATGACAGGGAAAAGTTGTTGCAACACCTTCAAGAACTGAACTCCATTTCATCACAAGTCTGTACTCCACGACTTAAAATACTCAATGGTATAGTGGGAATTTTCTTAAATCATACTTTTCACTAAATCTCACATCCTGCTGTCAGCTACAGATCCTGCAGCATGTTAGGTGAAGATCCAGTGGGTTGGATACAGTATAAGAACCAAGGGATAGACTATTCTCATCATTTAAAAGAAAGACTCCTCCAGTGGTTACTTTAAAGACTGACAAAAGATTTAGGTTAGGTCTATATTGAGAAAGATTGTGGAAACACACAGGCAAAGGTACCAGCAGGATTTTTGGACAATCTTGTGGCAAAGGCTTTTTCTATGGCTTGGTTCATATGTGGGAATATTCACATTTCAGACTTAATTAATACAAACTGCAAACAGGGAAAAAATAAATACAGAAATGCGATTTCTAACAATCAGAAACACAAAGATGGAGGTGTGCTTTCCTAGATGCTGTTATGCTGCCTTTTAATATAAGTATGATTAAAAGTGTTGATGCTGTCATTTATAGATCTCTAAAAAGATAACGCACAGAATTTCCAGTTTCTACTATATCTAAAATAAAAAAAAAAAAAGTAAGAGCCAATGATCTTGACAGAAAGAAAATCATAAATTTTACTTCTCCTTTTAAACATTCCATTGGTCTTCAAACATTCCAATTTATGCTATTTCTTCCTCAGTTTTCATGAAGTTTTCATCATCTGATCAAAAAATCACAAATCAATTAGGCTGGAAAAGACCTTTGAGATCATCGAGTTTAAATTATGACCTAAAACCACCTTTTCAACTAGACTATGAGTGCCCCATCCAGTTTTTTCTCAAACACCAGCAGGGACAGCAACTCCATCACCTTCCTGGGCAGCCCATTCCAATGCTCAGTCACCCTTTCTGTGAAGAACTTCTTCCTAATGTCCAGCCTAAAATTCCCTTGGTGCAGCTTAAGACTGTGTCCTCTTGTCCTTCTCTGTGTGCCTGGGAGAAGAGGCTGATCCCCATCTGGCTACAGCCTCCTTTCTGATGGTTGTAGAAAGCAATAAGGTCTCCCCTGAGCCTTCTCTTCTCCAGGATAAACAACCCCAGCTCCCTCAGCCACTACTCACAGGATTTGTGTTCCAGACCCTTCACCAGCCTTATTGCCCTTCTCTGAACATGCCCCAGCATCTCAACATCCTTCCTAAACTGAGGGGCCCAGAATTGGAAAGAGCACTCAAGGTGTGGCCTCACCGGTGATGAGAGCAGGAAAGGAATCAGTTCCCTGCTCCTGAGCCACACTATTCCTGATCCAGGCCAGGATGTCATTGGCCTTCTTGGCCACCTGGACACACAATGGCTCGTGTTCAGTCTGCTGTCAGTCAGTACCCCCAGGGCTTTTTCTGCCTGGGCACTGCCACTCTGTCCCCAGCCTGTAGCACTGGACAAGGTTATTGTGATCAAAGTGTAAGATCCGGCACTCGGTCTTGCTAAACCTCGTATCCCTGGATTCAGTCCATCTTTCCAGCACATCCAGGTCCCTGTGCAGAGCCCTCCTACCCTACAGCACACCAACACTTGAACCCAATTGAGTGTCATCTGCAAATTTGCAAATGGTAAATTCAATCCCCTCATCCTGATCATCAATAACGATGTTAAACAGGACTGGGCCCAAAAATGATCTCTGGGGGATGACACACAGTATTGAAGTATTCTCAAATGCTAAATATTTCAGGACTGTGGTTTACCTTCTGGAACCAAAAAGTTTAACTGATTTCCATTTGTAAAGTCATTTGAGATCCTCTGTTGAAGGTACTACAAAGAAAACACTCTTATAATGAGTTACTAAAAAGCGATGTCTTGTAATGTTTAATACATCAATTTACATAGATCAGATCATATTCATTATAAGTTTGGAGATTTTATATATTTTGTCTTCAGGACAGACAAAAATCCCATCTATAACAGCCACAGAAATACATAAAAATCCATCTGAACAACTTAATAAAAATTCTGACTGAACAAAACAATATAAAGCAATACAAATTCTCCCACACAAAATTTTACTTTGAGTTTTTCAGACTAACAGCATAGGAATAAGTGGTTAACTTGAAATACTTGCAGAGGTAATAACCTTTTAGAGAAATTTGTTTCTGAAGGTATGTCAAAAATACACTGGCTTCAGATGAAGATTTTTCTTTTCTCTAGCAAAAGAAATAATTTTCAGTTTAAAAATAACTTCTGCTTTCTACTGATCTAATTTTGCCCTTGGCTACCACAGACATGATTTGCTTAAGCTGAAAGGAAATAACAGCTGTGAAGTTGTTCATATATGATAAATGAGAGCATAATGTAAAACAAGGTACCTAAACCACAACAAGCAACAGAATATTGCTCAGTTGAAAGCCTAAATCCACATTACATCCTGATTATTTTCTGAGAAAAATTTTGTGCATTTACCCTCAGAGGTCCGAGAGTTTCTTGCCTAACATGCCACTAAAATGTAAAACCAAACTATCTTATGGAGAAAGTCACAAAGAAACAAGTAAGCATAATATTAATTGATAGATACATGGAATATAATGAATAATTTCTAAAAGAGGAACTACCATTCACCGCTGAAGATTCCTAATCTGAATGTGAAGTATTTAGCAACAATCCCAGCTCTCTCAACTGTTCCTCATATGTGCTTTTGCTTCAGACTCTCCCCTGGCTTTGTTGCCCTTCTCTGGACACACTCCAGCACTTCAATGTCTTTCTTATAGTGAGGGGCCAATACTGGACACAGAACTTGAAGTGTGGTACCAATGACAAGTACAGAGAGACAATCACTGCCCTAGCCCCTTGGCCACACTATTTCTGATCCAAACCAGGATGCCACTGGCCGTCTTTGCCACCTGGACACACACACCTGCTCATACATAAGTGACTGCCAAGGAGCATCCCCAGGTCCTTTTCCAACATGCAGCTTTCCAGTCATTCTATCCCAAGCCTGTAGTGTTGCATGGAATTGTTGTGACCCAAGGGCAGGACCTGGCACTTCTCCTTGTTAAACCTCATCCAGTGGCCTCAGAACATTGATCCAGCCTGTCCAGATCCCTCTGCAGAGCCTTGCTGCCCTCCAGCAGCTCAACAATCCTACCTAACTTAGTATCACTTGCAAACTTACTGACCAACCCTCAACTCCTTGTCTAGGTCACAATACAGATAATAAAACTGGGCAGACCCTAGCAGCAAGCCCTGGGGAACACCACTGGTGACCAGCCATCAGCTGAATCTAACTCCATTCACCACCACTCTGGGGCCCAGCATCCAGCCAGTTCTTAATCCAGGGAAGAATGGACCTGTCAAAGGCATGAGCTTCCAGTTTCTCCAGCAGAATGCTATGGGAGACAGTGTCAAAGGTTTTGATAAAGTCCAGGTAGACAACATCCACAGCTTTTTGCACATCCACTAGCCACTCACCTTGTCAAGGAAGAGGATCAGATTACTCCAGCAGGACCTGCCTTTCCTAGATCCACGCTGACTGGGTTGATATCCTGGTTGTTCTGCATGTGCTCCAACATGGCACTCAAGATGATCTGTCACATGACCTGTCCAGCACTGAGATCAGTGAAATCCCTCTAATTTTGCAGATCCTCCTTTCAGCCCTTCTTGTAAACAAAACTGCTAATAAATCACAAAATCACAGACTCAGAGACTATGATCTCTGAGTACCACAAGGATCATCCAGTCCAACTCCTGGCCCTGCACAGAACATCCCCAAGGGTCACACCATGTCCCTAAGAATATTGTCCAAACACTTCTTGAACTCTGGCAGGCTGGTGCTGTGACCACTTTCCTGGAGAACCTGCTCCAGTACCCAGCCACCCTCTGGGTGAAGAACCTTTCCATAATATCCAATCTAAACCTCCCCTGTTACAACTTCAGGCCGCTCCTTCAGGTCCTGCCTCTGATCACCACAAAGGGATCAGTGCCTCTTCCCTTCATGAGGATGTTGTGGACTGCAATGGGGTCTCCCTTCAGCCTCCTCTTCTTCAGGCTGAATAGACCGAGTGATCTCAGCCCCTCCTCACACGGCTTCCTCTCAAGGCCCTTCACTATGTTCATTGCCCTCCTTTGGACACTCTCCAATAGCTTTATATCTTATATTGTGGCACACAAAACTGGCCAGAATATTCAAGGTGAGACCACACCAGTAGAGAGTAGGGCTGGACAATCACCTACCCCTCGCCCAGCTCGCAATGTTGTGCCCTAGAACACAGGTTGTCCTCCTGGCTGCCAGGTCACTGCTGACTCAAATTCAACTTTCCATCAACCAGGACACCCAGGCCTCTTTCTGTGGTGCTGCTTTCCAGCATCTCATTCCCCAGTCTATCTGTACATCCAGAACTGCCCCATCCCAGGTGGAGAATCTGCACTTTCTGATGTTGAACTTCATATGGTTGGTGACCGCCCTGTTCTCTGTGCTGTCAGGGTCTCTCTGCAGGGCCTCCCTGCCCTCAAAAGAGTCAAGAGCTCATCCCAGTTTTGTATTGTCTGCAAACTTGCTTAGTATCCTTTCCTGTCCTGCTTCCAAGTCATTTCTGAAGATGATGAAGAGCACAGGGCTAAGGATGGAACCCTGGGGAATCCCACTAGTGACAGTGTCTGATGTCACCCTGTTCACAGTAACTTTCTGTCCAGTTTCTCACCAATTGCATTAAGTGTTTATCGAGTTGTGGTATGGACATTTCGTACTAAGAGTTAGGTCGAAGCTAGTGTTTCCTCATTGCTTACTGTAGGCTACTATTTGATTAAAAAAAAATAGTTTTGTTTCTTTTTAAATCATAGGATTTGAATAGGTCTGGCTTTCTTCCGTATTTCCCCTTACATTTTTGTTCTTATGCAGAAGAATGTATCATAATGTTTTAGCATTAAAAGTGTTTTACAGTAGCAAGATTGACTTCATGCTAAGTGAATTTTATTCCTTTACATTAGCTTTTGAAAACTGAAGCAAACACATCACTGATTTTATGTCATTCTCTGCAAGACAGGAAAGAAATGTGCAATTAACGCTGCAAGCAGCTTTAAATGCTTCTCTCCAGCAACAAACACTACTAATAAAATCCGTTTCTTACAAACTTAAGCATTTTTAGCTTACATGTTTGCTAACATAATTTTTAATAATTAAAATAATTCTGAAATTGTTGTCATGACCAATTCCGGAATATGATGTTGTGATACAACTGTGTCTCTCATGCTTCATACTGTAATGAGAATATAGCCTAATTTTTTTACAGTCATGGATGGATCTTGTTTGTTATGCCTCCACTCCTTCCAAATCAGCATATTCTAGTTAAATATGTATAGAACACAGAAGACTTCATCAGATTTTCTGCATTGTCCAGTCAATGAACTTCCAATAAGAAAGATCTTTAGGATGTTTAATACTTGAGGTATGAAATAATTATTGCATGAAATAAAAATTGCAACCTAAAATAATAATAAAAAGCAACAGCAGAAACTAACTTTTTAGCAGAAATATTTCTTTCAGTGTCCATATTGTCACACATAAATATTATGTTTAAAATGAATACTAGAATTCAAGGTGGCTGAGATGTTTCCTTTTAAGATGATCAGAAAAGTATACGTTTCTCTTTTTTTTGTTTGTTTGTTTTCATGGTTATGAACTGTAACAATTAGAAATGCTTCACTGGAATGTAATGATATCTTCCATGTGCTCTAACTAGGGGAACAGAGTGCTGAAAATGTGGACACTACATTCTGTAAATAGGAAAAAAATACCAGTACTTGTAAGTAAAATCTACAGTGACAATGCTGAAGGAGACAGCAAACACGCTGCAAACAAGGCTCTCTGTGAAAGGAGAAGACCAGGAGGCTTTCAGAAAATGATAAGGGAAGTCTGAACTTCAGATGCTCTGTATGAAAAATATGTTGAGTAAAAGGTGAAGGGACATTAACAAGCTGTGGCCATAGTTCAGTGATGGCTGGCTGTATTGTGGATATTCTCATGGAACCTGGGTGGCAACAGGTAACTTTTAGAGAAGAGATGTTTCAGGAAGAATGGAATTCCCACAAGAAAAAGCGAGCCTGGACAAATCAAATGAATGTGAAAAGATTCACCAAGTAAATTTTTTTTAAAAATTCCTCCCTGGGGCTAAAGAGGCTTTTTTGCTTTTCTTATATGACCAAGAAATACTTGCCAAGTGGATATAACAGTGTTAATTCCTTATAAACTGAGTTAAGGACCTTAGTAATTCTTGTGGTTTAACCCACCAGGCAGCTGAACTCACAGCCATCCACTCACCCACAGCGGGGTGGGGGAGCAGATTAGAAAAAAGTTGAAACTCATGGGTCAGGATAAAGGTAGTTTAACAGGACAGGAAAGAAGGAAAATAATAATAATGATAAAAGAATATACAGAACAAGTGAGGCACAATGCACTTTCCCACCACCTACTGATAAATGCCCAGCAAATCCCTGAGTAACATTTGCGGCTCCCCACAAATTTCCCTCAGTTTTATTGTTCAGCATGATGCCATTTGGTTTGAAATATCCCTTTGGTCAGTTGGGGTCAGCTGTCCTGGCTGTGTCCCCTCCCAGCTTTTTGTGCCATCGTCCTCTTTGGCAGGGAAGAACGAGAAGCTGGAAAGTCCCTGACTTAATGCAAGTGCTGCTCAGCAACAACAAAACCATCAGTGTGTTACCAACTCTATTCTTACCCTGAATCCAACCCACAGCACTGTACCAACTACCAGGTAGAAAACCAACTCTACCCCAACTGAAATGATGAGATGAGATCTGCTTATTCTAAAACACATGGTTTGTACACAGAGGCATTACTATATGTGTCTTTGTATATTAAGAATCAAATAAGCCTTTCTTCTATTTTGATTAGCTAAGCTTTCATCTCAGCTAAAGGAATAACAAGATGGTTTCATATGCAAATATTGCAAAACAATCTCTTCTAAGTAGGTGGAATATCCTATTTTGTCGCCTCACTGTATTAAAAAAAAGAAAAGTAAACAAAAGCATTTTATTAGATCTGTATCAAAAAGGTATTCTAGGGCTTTCTTTGAAAAAAAGGAAAATACAAGTACTCTTTCCTTTTTTAAAGAAAAATCATTTAAATTTTTTACAAATTATATTCTAAGAATTATATTAATTATGAATAAAAACCTACAAAGCTCTTAGTCCAAGAATATGTACATTAAATAAATATATAAATAAATAAATATTGGAGCCATTTTTACTTTTCAATACATCAGAAAAGGGACTTTTCAATTTCTTTCTTTCTTTCTTTCTTTCTTTCTTTCTTTCTTTCTTTCTTTCTTTCTTATTTAAAAACCAGTTTAGATTACGAACAGCTTTTGGTTTTTGTTTTGTTTGTTTCTTTGGCTTTGTTTTTGGAATTTTTTGGTTCTTGACACATTGTGCGGAAATTTACTGCAAACTTATTTACTGAAATTTATTATTTGGGGGAAAAAATCACCTTAGTACAATTATTACTGGAATAATGCTGCAGAGCATGAACTCAGATACAAATGTTGGAAGTGACTGATCAGGACCTGTATGAGCTATCACTGCAATTCACCATGACATCGCTGTGGTGTTTATGGAAAAAGTAATCCTGACACAACCACATGTTGTGAAGCTGACAAATTATCACAACAAAAAATGTACAATGTACCAGAACTGCATTTCCTTATGACTCTTAACTTTTGTTTCACACTTCCATTTTTAGAGGCTAGTCACTCATTCTGCAACCATGTTTACTGCATATGTCTTGCATGAACACACAATCAGGAAAAGAATGTTGTTTCTAATTGAAATGTGTCTTTTAGCCTGAGTGAAACAATTTCCATCTTTTGCATTTACACAATATTTATGAATACCTTTGAAATAAACTTTGAATCACTGAAATATTAATTACAATGTTATTAAATGCTGTACCAAAATAATATTGTGTATTTACTTCGAGTGTTTTCCTCTGCTGAAACAAGTAATTTAGGTCAACACAAGTTTGGCCAACACTTTGGCTAGATCAAAGCTGTTCTTTGCTGGTGAAAAGAGCTGAGGCTGAAATATTTATTTCTAAGCATACTCCATTGCTCTCCCGTGGTGTGCAGCCAGCCTAGGCTTCTGGCTCACCCTTAAATGGGAGATCTGCTAGAGAAAATCCAGCCAGGCTCTCATGGAAATGGATTTGGTCTGCAGAAGCAAGTGCAAGATAGGCCTTTAAAGTCTGGTGGAGGAGTACGAAATAAGCTGGCTGATGCATGGACAATTGGTTAGGTCTAGGGAATCTCCAAACTGAGAAGATATGTGCCACTTTGTGAATTGTAGGCATAAGAGGATGGAGAGAATTGTTCACCACACTGCTATATTCCAAATTACTCTGCAAGGGAATGTTGCTGTTAAATGAGTTTGCTTACAGATAATTGATGCAGAGCATTGTTCCCACAATTAGCACTGTGGTTAGATGCTTGAGGTTATAGTTGGAATGGCCATAGCCATCCAGTTCTGCCCCTAAGGGTAGGAGAGACATCAGCAACCAGTGAGACAAGAGGCATAGTAATAAACCCCAGTATTTGATACTGATGTTTCAAAGCATGTCTAAAATACAACTCCTAATAGTAATTAGAAACAACTCCTCTTCCCAAATACAGTGCAAACCTCCACACAAGAAATTAATAACCTAAACAGAGCCTTTAACCTATTCTAGGAAAGGAACTGCTAGAAAGGACCACAAAATTTATCAGCAGCTCAGAAAAAATCCAGTTATTTGTTTCAGAGTACCATTCAACCAAGCGGTAAGTTATTGTAAACTATCTGTCTATGTTTTCCATTTTTCTCTCTCACTCTAAATTCCTCTCTCCACGTCTTGCAGGGCACTCTTTCCTTATGTCATACATTGTGTGATACTATTTATGTGTCCTTATGTCAGAATCCATCCATATAGATTGCTATTCTCCATCACAGTAAACAGTACAATGGAAAAGTTGATCCTTATTTGTTTGAATTGTTCTAGCTATCAGTGCTAAATTACAATGGTTTCTAGTTGTCTGTAAACAGATTTGTCCTTAGGGCTTGGAGGGCAGTTTATTTTTCCTGAATCACAGTATAAATGTAATGCAATTGAATAGAAATTGTAAATGTACCCAAAATGCTATAGGGCTTTCACAATGCCAATATGAGGACCATGACATTTTCTTTTTTTTTCTTCATAAATTGAGCTAATTTTTGTTTTAGAACTAAAACTGACTTGAACAAAGGGAATTATAATGAGCTGAAAGACAGAGACAGGGATTAAAGTGAAGCACCCATAATCCAAAGGAAAATGGTCAGTGACATGCTACACCACTGAGACACATATAGCTCTTTTGGGTCTGTAAGGATCCACTCAAGGGCCCTGAGGAAAGTGCCAGAAGTGCTCACTGAGTCACTTCCCATCATTTGCCAGCCAGGCAAGAGGGAGGTGATTGTCCAGCCCCACTCTCTACTGGTGTGGTCTCACCTTGAATATTCTGGCCAGTTTTGAGGTGCCAAAATATAAGAAAGATATAAAGCTATTAGAGAGTGTCCAAAGGAGGGCAACAAAATGGTGAAGGACCTTGAGGGGAAACTGTGTGAGGAGGGGCTGAGGTCACTTGGTCTGTTCAGCCTGAAGAAGAGGAGGCTGAAGGGAGACTCCATTGCAGTCCACAACATCCTCATGAAGGGAAGAGGAAGGGCAGGCACTGATCCCTTTGTGGTGATCAGAGGCAGGACCTGAGGGAATGGCCTGAAGTTGTGTCAGGGGAGGTTTAGATTGGATATTATGAAAAGGTTCTTCACCCAGAGGGTGGCTGGGTACTGGAACAGGTTCCCCAGGGAAGTGGTCACAGCACCAGCCCGCCAGAGTTCAAGAAGTGTTTGGACAATATTCTCAGGACCTTCACTCTGGTGTGACCCTTGGGGATGTCCTGTGCGGGGCCAGGAGTTGGACTGGATGACCCTTGTGGGACCCTTTCAACTCATCATATTTTGTAATTCTGAGATAGCACAAATAGATTGTTAGTTCTGCTCAACCAAAACAGACAACTCATTGACTGTATAGATCAGTACGCAGTTGTAAGAGTTAGAATAGGCTAAAAATTACAAAATTGTTCACTTTGTTCATAAGAGACCGGGGAAAAAAATTCTATCAGCCATATCACAATGAAATCATAAAGCAGGAAATTAAGTGTATTTCCATATTAGTGGTTGTCTTTCAAGCTTATATTGTGGAAAAGCTAGAGAATGTGTGTATGATGAAGCTCAAGGTTAATAAAATCAAATAGCTACCAAAAGAACCCTTTACTTATAGACATTTGCTTTAGAGCTTCAAGTTTCTATGTTTCTGTACCTGCAAAATATCTCTACTGTAATTGTGCTTCTTCTGATGTGTGCTCCTGCAAACAAGGAGTATAGGGAGCTTTGACACATGTGCTCCTTCCTTAGGCTTTTCATAATACATGCACTTATGCCCTAAATATAGAGTCACAAACTCTGTAATAATCAGCGGGCCATACCAGTCTGGCAAATTTCTTGGTGCTGTCTCTTACCTGGACCCCAGGAAGGCAAAAAATCTTCCTTAATTAATAATGGAATTATTCCACTATTCTCAAAGGTTCACTCCAGAGACTGTTCCCATCAAAAGTATCACCCCAACAGGCTGTGAACTGCAGCAGAATGGATGAATGTGCACCAAATGGATTATTTTCCCTAAGTAGAAAACTTAAGAGAGACAGGTTCCTCTTCTGTCTTCTCAATCTTCTCCTCTGAAACAGCTAGAACCTACATTTGTTTTTTGACATTTCCCTTATTATCTTCAACATGATCTTGATGTGTATCTGATGTGTTTTCTCAGTTAGTCTTTTCCCTTCTCTGCCCTTTTCCAAGATCCCTATGCTTTAAAGTGCTTTCTTTCACTTTATATAGGAGATATTGGCTCTTTTACATCTTCATTTTCATTAAAATTTTGCTAGACAGAGGAATATAGGCCACTTCTTTTGCTACTCCACAATGGACTGCAGTCTAGATATTGAACTGCATTGACATCAAAAAATGGATTTTGGTCAAAGGATACCTGTGATACTATAGTATGTTTGAAGAAATGTTAAGACTATTAAGAGGTAAGAATAAAATATCAACTTCAAAGAGCCTGCATTATTCAATAAACCCGAGACCTTGCAGATGAACACAGGTTAGCCAACGCACTGTGAAAAAGGAATTCTTGTGTATTGTGAGAACAAACCAGACTTTGAAACTTGCTGCGTCTCAACACAATCATGATATCAAACAGCCAGTCACATGAGGGTACATATATTAAAGTGCAGCACTTCTATTGAAAGTGTTTGAAAATAGCACTTTCTTCTGCCTCAGATCTGTTTCCTCTATATGCTCAGTGTTACACCTGCATGCTCCAGGGAAAAGCTGTTTGCTACTATTGGACTTTGAAGTGAAAAAATAGCAATGAGGAACCCAATTAGATTCTGCCTCTTTATGGATCTTCAAAAGATTTTGCATTTTATGTCCCAGAAATATGATTCACCCATCTCTACTGTTTCATAATTTAACATCAATGAGACTATGCCTTGAAGGCATTTACTGATCAATAAAACTGTTATTACAGTTTACAATAATTGAGAAATAGATAACTTTAGGAAAGTTTGCAGGCATGTCAATTAGAAAATATTAAACACATTTACTGAAGACTTATTGTAAGAAAAGACAAATCTTCAAGTTTTGTCCTTTGCAGCCATTTTTTCTGCACAATCCTTCCCCTTAGAAAGAAAACAGTGACATGAATGGAGTACTGACACAGTCATTAACCTACTTCACCTGTTCTACAAAAAACAGCTGTTGTCCATCTCATTAAATAGAAAATTGAAACCACCTTAATTCTTATTGCAATGAAGGCCTCACAGCTCCATTGTGAGAAATTCTTGTCAAATATAAAATACCATCTAAATAATCCAAATATTTTTGTCTTTAAATATGTAGTTGGCAATTTTTTTACAACATAATAGAATAGTTTACTGTACACTGTCTGCTACTTGTCAAAAGAACGGACAAAGTATAAACACTGGAAATAAAATTGCATGTGTCAAATCTGAGAGAAAAAATATGTGGCTTGTCCAAAATTGAATGAACACTTTATAGAAATGTAGAATGTTCTGCCCCAGAAGGTTTAGTTACTCAGACTTCATTTTACTATGTTGTGCTAGGACAGATTTATGTCTCCATTAGAATAAAATTGAACTAACACAGACTACATTGGTTTTAAAGTAGAAAAATGGGGAAAGTAACGTATTGCCAGGGCCAATGTTGAATAGCACCAACAGACACAAACCCATTGCTAAGCATTTCTGGAAGACTATTCAAGTACCTCACTCAGTTTTCAGCTCTACTGCAATGAATTATTGAGCTTTCCTCTTCCCTGTGGCACAGCAGGGACACCCTGGTTCCAGCAACTGTTTTCCCAGGTTAATTCTGATCTAGTGACTTCTCTTGTTTTCTGACCCAATCAAGCAAAAAATGGGTTTTGTTCTCAAGCAAGTTACAATTTATTCAGTGCTCTGTATACATCCTGAAGGTCTTTACATATTGACCAAATAAACATAAGGCTGCTAAACGCTACTAAATCTTGTGGAAAGTGTTCTCTCTAACATTCTTCCCAAAGTGGGAAGACTCTTGGAAGAGGAGAGCTGCTGCAGGTTATTTACTTTCAATGAATTTTAGCCATCTGAAATATAGATACCCAGGTCTGAATTAATTTTGCTATATTTTTCTGTAGAGATGACAAAAATATATAGGCAATTCTAGCGTATGATTAATTTTAGATGTCAACAGTGGGATGAGATGAAGTGCACCCCAGGGGTGACTATTACTCTTTTCTGAATCTGAAGAAAATCTGAGGTGTCTATCCAGGCAGTAGAGACCTGCAATATATATTTAAATGTCCACAGAAATTAATTCCACCCTGTTTGCCTTACAGTTTTATCAGAAAAACTGTATCTTTCATTTTAGACAGGGTTCTAAATGTCTATTTCTGGTTGCATTGCTTCTGATTGTGTAGGTAGTTTTCTGTGTCATTAATGCCATCATCTGAAACTACCCAAGAACAAGAAGAAACAGTCCAGGAGGAGAATTCTTTCCTCTACTGTCAATGGGGCTATGTATGAAGCACCATGCAGAATATGGTTTAAATCTGGAACCTCTAACATTTGGTAGTCCTGGGACAGGGAATGTCTGAGAATCAAGCATCTTTATGATTCCTTGTACCTAGGAGTTAAAGTCTGGGTAATTGTGATGCTACTTCTGAACACGGAGAGTTTATACGGTCATCCAAAGGAACAATTTTACCTACTTCATTTCTGTCTTCTGTGGTAGCAATTCATTATCAGTACATAGTGGATTAAAGAACATGGAAAATCAGCATAACCACAAATATAGATAACATGATTACCAATGAAGTCAAAATAAAGAACTGTGACAATAGTTTAAAAAACCTGTAGAAAATATAAATTTTCACTCTCTGGTTATCATATTACTAAAAGAGAGTAGCATATTAAAACTGAAATGAGAAAAAACATGCTTTGTTTGAAATAATCCAATTACTATATTATTTTATTAAATGTGTAGTTGTATGCTATATTATTTTATAAAATGTGCTGTTATGTGGTGCAGGCAGCATTCAAAATAAAAATGGGGAAGTTTACACATAGAACTGATTTTGATGCAGTATATATGAAGTCTTCTAGTTTACATACATGAAGTGGCTCCTAAATTGTCATTTACATTTTCATTTTAAGCAGCGTTTACATATATTTTTCCACAGAGTCAGAATGCATTAGAATGTAGATTTGTGAGCATGTTTTCTGTGCTGGACTGGCTCACCATTTCAAGTTAGATATGTTACTTAAAGCGACAGATTACTTCAGAGTACAACAGGTCCCTAGTCTATTGTTTTTAGTAGATCAGAATGCAGACAGCAGAGGATGAAATGGGATGAACCAAACTGCTTCTGACTATTTTTTCCTTGATGGCAAAGGCCCCAAGTGCATCTACTTAACCTCTCCTCTCGGAAGCTCTCCATCACATCTACACCCTTTCTTTTATGTTCTGTTTTCCTAAATGGCCTTCACATCTCATCTTCATTCTGTGTGATCAACATCAACTCGAATTCCAAGGTAATTTCATAATACCATAAAATTTAAAAATATATTACATTATCTTTAAAGAAATATATGCCTTAAAATATTTTAACACAGTCTATCAATGGCAATTCAGCTGAAGAACATACATCTGTTTACTGGAAGGCTTCTATTCCCTTCCTTTGCAGTGCAAAGAGTAAATACCATCTTTAAAAAGGATGTTGAACAGAATGTTGCTCATAATTCAGTAAGTAACACACTTCCTTCTGAGCCAGAATTGGAGTACTGCCTCAGCACACTGTTTTAAAAGGTTTCTTTCTACTGCAGCTGCCATCTTTCAAAATTATTCGTACTGGTGACATTCTTTGCACTGGTGGACTCACTCTTTCAAACTGTTCATTTTATCTTTCATTTATGTATTTATTTGTTCAGCAATTTCCTAACATTTTTTTGCCATGTTTGCAATAACACATAGGAAAATAAAAACAAGCAACTGCTGGAACCATGAACAATTTTAAGTTATTATCTATTCAGTATATGCTCCATACAAGCACTTTGCAACACTCTGCCTCAACAGACTTGAAAAATTACCTGGCAAGCATTTCACAGTATGTAAATGGTATCGAAGTTTACTGTTAAGGTTCTTTCTTTGCTGTCTCTTCATGAAGATTTCTTCTTCACAGAGGAATAAAACCTAGCTACAAGGAATGGCAGAAGAATTGGAAAAGGTTCTGACAGCAGACCTTAAATAGGTCATAAGCACGGCCAAATTGACAAATAACACTTTGGCCATACCAAAAGAAGGTTTCTGGTTCAAAGAATCACTGGAGTTCAGAGTTTGGATGGATTTGTGAGAGTGTTGTCAGCCTCTTCTCTCATCTGTAAAGTCTCCCATAGCAAAGGCCACTGTGGAGGTCAAAGGAAGTGTTCAAGTCAAGATGGTGAAGGCCATGTGGTAAAAAGGCAGAAGGTCAGAAATTATTATCTAAGCCCAACTGACTAAAATACATATTTCTTTCACAAAAAAATTTTTAGCGAATTATATTTTTCAGAATATTTTTCAGTTAGCTAAGCTGAAATTTCCTTGGCCAAGTTTTCAATCTTGCATAAACATGCACCAAAGAAATAAAACACTAAACATGCCAGTTTAGTCATATTTTCAATTTTGGGGGGTCTTTTTGGCCATATTTTTTATTTTCGCAGTCATCTGTGTACATCTTTTGAAAGTCATAAGTTTGGACAAACATTCTGTATTTTTTTCTTCCTTTTTTCACCTCAGGGGCCACAAGGAGTTTACTTGTTGCTCTTGTACCCTATGAGTATACAGACTTTTGAGATGTCTCCCTCTCCATCAGGCAGTTTTGCCAATACTGATGCAGCACCATCCTATAGAAACAGAATGTACATGACCCTTAGGACTTGTGGTCTTGTTCAGCTTTCTTTCCCTTACTTTATTTCTTCCCTCCTGTATTCTCATCTGTACAACCAATTTTGACTCTTTGTCTGTATTTCTCATTTTCTATTTTTTTCATTCTATCCACACATTTCTTTTTTCTTCTTTTTTCTTCCTTTTTCCATTTTATTCGCCCTTCTTTTCCACCAGTTCTATCTATGTCATCTCTACATTTTCTCAAATATTAGTCTTCCTTTGTCTTTTTCTCACACCTTTGTTCAATTTTCAGTGCCAGGCTCTTCCTTCCCCTTTCTTCTTGCAATTTAGAAAGCTCCTCTCCAGCTTACAGCTAACCTATGAGAGCATTTATTCCTTCCTAAGTCATTTGGATTTTTCACTGTTTTGCTTTCCAGAATTTTTCTGTGAATTAAAAGGCCAAGACTAGCCCATTTTTCTCTTGGCTAGAAAAAGGAACAGATTCAGATCATGCAGTCTTAGTCCATTTCCATCATCAGCAAGCTCACAGGGATCATAACTGGAATATGATTCTAGCAGCTGCAGCTGGCAGACCAGGATCCAAAGCTTATATGAGTCCTGATGGTCTCCTGATGGGGTGAGGTTGGCATGATAACATATATGTCCTGTCATAAGGAAAAATATAACTCTAAAAAAACAGTGTTAAACATTGCATCATGGTGTCTGTCACTCTGGGAAAACTGAAGGGCTTTTTTTCTCCTCCTAGATTGTACTGTTGTATTGCAGCCAAGACAACATTTGACCATAGCCTTTTGGGGATTTTTTTCATGTAATGAATATTATTGGTGTATAATTCAGTAGAAGACACTAGAGGTCCTGAGGAGCAGTGCTTTTTATTTTCTTAGCCTTCTACTACTATTCCTTTCCTATTTCAGAAAGATTAATATATCCCTGGTAAGAACACAGGCTAAAGTAATATCACTGGGGAAGAAAGTTTATTTACAAGCACAGTCTCTCCAGACGTACATAATCTCATCAGATGCAACCATACTCCTAACTCAGCAAGACCAGAATTTAGCCATTTACCTTTTACCAATTTTTGCTGCCTCTGTGTGGCCAGCTGTGCAGTAACAACAGGCCAAGAGCCAGACATCAAAGAGGTAAGGCTGACAACAACTATACATTGATTATGCAAGGAGATGAGCAAAACTCTACATACAGCTCTTGCCATTCAGCCATTCAGCAGTGTTAATATTATCAGCTCTCTGTAACTCAGTGTTAACGTTATCAGCTCTCTGTAACTCAATGATACCTATAAGCAGCACCAAAGTCCCTCTGGACTGATCATACAGGAAGACAGGCACTATTCTAATGCCATTACCATATCTTTGAAGCAAGACACAAGTGATTGTGACAATCCAAGTGAGAAGACAGTGATGAATGGTTAATGTAATGCAACCATCATAAAACTACATATGCCTGAAATTCATTAATTTATGTGTTCAGATTCCATCCACCATGGAGCCTAGTCACATTGGCTTGGTTGATGCATTGCTGACTGTAAGCAGGTCCATTCATTTAAGCAGTAGTTACAGGCAGATGGCATGTGCTTTTAGCAAAGATTAGTGCCACAGTTTTGTGCCTGGCAATGTGTATAATGCTGTAAGTACGTCACATACATGAGTTCCATAGTATGTCAAATGCATTTATGCATGGCTTTCCAGAAATCACTTTTCCAGAACCAGACCCTTTCTATGTACTTAATATAAGGGGCACAGTTTTAAAAGGAGACATTGCTCTTATTTATGAAGCTTTTTATTCTTTTTACTTCTCTATTTCTTCTGTAGCTTTCTTTGTAAGACATTTCTATTCCTATTAAAAGTCCATGTATGTGTATTTATAAACCTGTGATTACCACACCTACCAAAATTTTACAATTCTGATGAATGCTTCAGCCAAGTCTGCACACTTCCACCCATCCTAGTTGGGAAAGAAATTCTCTTTCTACACAAGGTATGTAAAGCACTGCAGTTACCTTCCTTGTACTTACTAGAATTCTCTCATTCTCAAATCTAAAAAGTAGGGGCCTGTCCTGGGGAACCCAAAATGCTATTTTACTCCATAGCTATCTGTGCTATTGTCATATGCCCAAAACTATTACTGTCTCTTGAGGACCAGCAGCCAGAAAGAGACTGAAGAGGTCAGGGGGTGCCAGCACCTTCTTAAGGTTGGGGTGACTCAGGCAGAAGCCTCTTGCATTTCTCTGTTGTTCTCACAGTGAAGATGGGGACAGTGCAAGGCAGAAGCCTTCCTTTGTTTCCCTTTGGGCAACCTGGAGGAGGTTGCTTCATGGGAGGCTTCCTGGAGGCACTGGGGAGGCTGCATTTTGCAATCCAAAACTGTTCCAGAGTGAATTTCACAACAGCTGTCCCCAGGGTGGAGCTGGTCAGGGCTAGTCCTCCATTCCCCGGTGGTTGACTGGTCAGTTTTCTTCCTCCCCTCATGGAGGCAGTGGCCCCTGCACCAAGACCAGCAGAGTCCAGTGGGCAGCAGGAGGAGGCAGCAGCACTGACCTCACATATGGACATGCCCAGCCACAGCTCCCCAAGGACTGGGGAGACTGACACCGCGAGGCTGGAGCTCCCAGGCAATGCCAGCACCCCCATCTGGCACCAGAACTGCTTCGTAAGCTCCTGCCTTCCCGGTTTTCTGTTCCAGGGAAAGGGCTGAGCCCAGCAGGACTAGTCTGCCACCTTCGCCTTTGTCTTTTGTGCCGTGTGATTGTCTGTGCAGGCCCATCTTGGGGGAAGGGTTTGTCACTTTGTGCCTTTGTCTCCTGGAGGTTCTCTATGGAGTGCACTATGGAGCGCACCATCTTGGGGGAGAGGTTTCTCCACTATTTTGTTTCTCTTTGTTCCCAGGGAGTTAGGAGATTCAGCAACTTTATAACTAGTGATTATAATCTTTTTTCTGCCTGTTGCTCTTTCATTTTTAAATAAACTGTTACTTTTTCACTTATATCTACTCACATTTGTCTCCCCTTATTGGTGAGAGAGGAGTGGTTAAGACTAGAAAGAGAGATGACTCATTTTAGGGCATCCTCCCCTGAAATTGTCTTAAACCAAGACAGGATCACGCAGGGAAATTACTCTCCTTGGTCTGAGATACATGTGAGAGTGGCATGTATCTTCATTTAAAGATCCTTGAACTTCATGAACATCAGAAAACTCTCTTGATGCAGGTGGAAATGTGTCTAGTAGTTATATTATGATGTCAGTTACCACACTACCATATCTTTTTTCAGGTATTCTCTGCCATTCCCTTGCTAGATTATTCATCACAGAGCATATATTATTCAGATAAGTTCCTGCTGATTTTTTAAAAAATATTATGTTAAAAGTACACAGCTTAAAATTGCACTGCTTTAAACTCTGCCATCTTAGTCAGCCTATGTCTGTTATCAGATTTCCACTTTAGTACTGCACATATTGCACAGCAGGCTAGAAATGTGTGATTGCCTTTTTTTTTTTCTCCAATGGAATGATTTTCAGCAAGAAGCCCAGACCCATTTTCAAGATCCGCTTTTAGGTAATCAGTATGTCTTGAAACAAGAAGTCCTAAAGAAAGGCTATACTACCCCAAAGTTAATTAATAAATTTATTTACAAGCATCTGATTATTTTCCCTCCTCAGCTCTCTTTCTGTGGCTGCTGGGAATGACTACTTCATGATCTCACTGTGACCAGGCTATAGGGCCATAAAGCATACATGCTTAGCATTACTTAGAGGGAACATTGCCTTGCAAACAATAACAAAAACTCACTCTGAGGTTTGCTTAAATCCTGGTTCAAGTACGTGGGCTTCCTCCAATCTTAAATTTTGGGAATGCATTCCCATCCCACAACACACATTATACATATACATATAAATGAAACACATATATTTTATACAGATATATCTACAGCCTATCACAACTACTGCAATTAGTTTGCATTCATGGTGCATGATGCAGCATGGAAGAGGGCAGAGAAGATTATTCGCAGTAGCAGTAATGGCATGTGAATATAAAATACAGCAATCAATTTAAGATAGTGCTGACATGTCTTATACCTTCCATGTATAAAAAATAGTGTAGGTGTACAGCAGAGTCATGTCTCACAATAATTTTCTTCTCATGTACCACCACTGATTTTAATGAAGTTCCTTTGGATTTACATTGGTATGCTAAGATAGTGAGGTCTGCATTATAGAAATATATAAATGTAAGGGTTTGAAAGAGGCAGACAGCTTAAAAGCTCAGAGATCTTGAAAAATGTGATTATGTAGAAGTACACTCTAAATCATGGTAGTTTGTGTGTACTTGTCTCAGATGATGGCCATGTTTGAATGTTTGAAAACTTATCTCTAGAAATACATGACAAAATTTGCTACAGCTATATACTTTCTGAATATATCCTAGTGGTAAAAAACTGTACAGATAAACAAGGCAGTATATCTGTGTACAATTGCTGTTAAAGTGAATGGAGTAAATATTACAGTCTACTAGTAAATTCCATACAACTCTGTATTACTTGCAACATCAAGCTTGATATATGATGTACCACAAAGAAAAACATTTTTGATGGACAGCTGTGATGTGAGAAAAATAACATGTGCTAGGGATCAAGCCTGAAGAAAATCAAGGAAGAGCTCTCTTCAAACGCACTTTCAGCTACAACTTGTCTTTTTCCAGGTTATTAATAGAAATGCCAGTTCTCAAAGTCAGAAAGTTCCAGACAAGAAAATATTAGTGTTAATTCAACTTTATAAAAAAACAAACAAACAAAACAAACCCACCCCTCGCCCACACACACACTGAACCTTTTCTCATTTTCTTTCCAGTTCATCTTATGAGGCTGTGGTCTCCCAGAAACCCTGCAGGTTCTGACAATCTCTCCTCATGACTCTGATATAGATAACCTTGCTTGAAGGCACTTCAAAAAAACATTATGGATAATACCCACCCAACTCTACAGAAAAAGCAGAAAAACATATGATCTTATCTATACTGTCTATAATATCATTTCAGTAATCACAAATCTTGAACAGGAACTGGTAAAAAAATAAGGAGTCGAAAAAGAATATTTATTACCCTAGTCTGTAATATCAAGAAGTGGAAATTTTCTCATAGTCTGCTTTCAGTTAATCTAAAAAGAGTTGTCACTTTCAATTTATTACTATTTTGTTTAGTGTGCCAGACTTAACATAAAGATAACTTCTTTTGCACTGGTGGGAATTTGAGTTATTCAGTAAATACTAAACTTGTTAGCTTAAGTATCCGATTTTTAGGATTCAGTTGACTACATCTGAATTCACGATGCCTCAATCCCAAAATGAAGAAATTTGAACAAAATCATACATGTGTTTATTTAGGCTATTTCTTTTTGGCTGGGGGGAATTTGACCTTTTCAAAATAAGCTGTTGTTCTGTATGATATTTCTGTGTCTACATTGTTTCACCTGAGAACTGAATGTTAACACCACTTTATAGACATAAATAGCAATGTTTCTCCTGGTCAGTTAGGGGTTTTGGTGGATTTTTTTCCTAAGGATGTACATTTAATGGTTCTATATCAATATCTAACTACAAAAAAGAAGATCAATAACTGGGAAGATGCAAAATTCTTTCTTTCACAGACATGCCAGTTTTCTTGTGGCTATACACTACATAATATTACAACAAGCTCACATTTTGGTTTGTACAGATAATTAATGACTTGTTTAATCACTTCCTACTGCTAGTTAAATATAAAAGCAGGAAAATAGTAAGTGAACAACTTTTTCATATTTGGAGGCAATGACTTTCCAATCCAACAGGTATTTTAATTATATATATATACCTTTAAACACACACCATGTGTGAAGGCCTACAAGACTTTAAATAACCCTCTGGGGTTTTAAGTTTCATACAGCCAAATAGAAGCTTCCCAATAAACTTTCCCTGAACTTTCTTCGTAGCATTATTTCTGTTACAGTTCAAATTGCTCAAGAAATTACAATTTTGACATGTTCATGGACATGAAAAAAGTGAGATCTTGGTAGCTGATGATGAATAAGGAAGCTAGGTAAATGTCCATGGGCTGTGCTTATTATTTTGGGGCGGGGGGGGGGGGGCGGTTATTCAACCATAAAAAAGGACAGTATTAAAAATAAATCTGAGCAAATGGCCCAGTTTACATAGTTCAATTATATACAAAATACATAAATATCTGCCTATTCACAGACAGTCACTGGCAGCCCCCACAAACTTGTCATTTAGTACAAGGGTCTTCCTCAGCTGATGACTATACTGTACCTTTCCCAATTTCACAATGTCATGCTTTTTACTATTTACTCATCTTGTTCTACAATAATTATTTCAGAACACAACTGATGATTTATTTTTTAATTTTCTTATTTGTAATCTATAGCATGGTACGGCAACACTCTGGTGCAGATTCCAGGTTTAAAGCTGGTTCCATTTTCAGAGAACTTTGGAGCAACAGTGTACCAGTCCTTATTTCACAACTGATTTAGCAGGTGGGTTATGCTGTGTTAGAAGTACTTGTGCTGTCTGAAGGAAGGGAGACAAGAGCTGTTTTTCTTACTCAGACCTTCTACACAGTCGATGGGTATCAGTAGTCTGAGAGAAAGAAAGCAGAAAGAAAGCAGCAGAAATTGCTACAAGCCATATCTGTATTTCTGAACAAGAAAACTAGCTTGTATTATTTGTTACTTCTTGGCTCAGGAGGGAGGAATTCATGTCCTTCCTTGTATGTAAATAAGATTGTACCATAATTATACTTGACTCTCATCAGTTTAGCTTCTTGAAGAAACAACCTATCAATTCCTGGTTTATTGGCCATTCTGCTGATCATGTGTGTTATTAGTTTAGTCAATATTGATATAACTATATATTAGTAAAGGTATAGTTGAAATATTGACTACAAAACAAAAATATGTCAGAATATTTAGTTTGGAGGAAAGAAAAAAGACTTTGACTTTCCCCTGAAAAAAATGCTGCATTAAATTTAGCAGTCATGAGACAGTCACATGTCCCAGAAATTTATCTCGGGACAGAAATACTTTTCAGCAGTCCTTACTGATCACAGTCCATAGAATTGCTGTAAATTAGAGGTTAGGAAACATTATTCTCCAAGTGATCTTGTATGTCAAGTCTCTTATTCAAGAGTTTAGAAATTATTTGCAGTTATTTTTATTTTACTTTATATTGATTCTATTTTTATAAATAGCCAAAACTTTTCTTGTCTTTTAAATATTAAAATAACAACAACAAAAATAAAACAAAAAACCCGAACAAACAAAAGACTCCAGTAATCCCACTACCACCAGTTACCAAATTTAGAAAGCCAAATTTGCATAATGAAGTTTTTATCTAGACAAGAGAATTGTAGGATTTTTTTAAAAACCTCTCTACTAAATTAAACTGGATTAAGCAGTCATCTAATCAGGTAGCAGAAAAGGTCAGGATGGTGACAGAACTTCATTATGCCACACACCAGCATTGCCTACTGTGACTCTGAGTTTTGTGACACCCAGAATACAGAATCAGATAATTTTGAGGGTTGGTAGGGACCTCTGGAGGTCATCTGCAAACCTTCCACATTCACATGTGCTCCATCATTGCTTGGTCAAATCCTTGTATGAACCACCTGTTTTACAAGCTCTCTCAGCACATGTTCTACCTATATATCTAATTTCAAAACATGGTCTGAAATGTAAATGGAGTTAAGATTGCCATTGTGGTAAGAGTTAGAATTTGCAAAATGGGCTGAACTACTGTTTTTACAGCTGACTTCCACAGGACCAAGCCTTGATATGTCAGTGTTAATACGTGTCACAGAGGTAACCTGATCCACTCCCAGATTAGCTATCAGTGTGGGTTAGAATTAGCACTCAGATAAATTGAAGAAATTTTAGACCTGGGCTCAAAGAGCAAGTTAAGATGTGGTCCCAGCTGGTTCAGGTATCTTATCCTGAAGGGCAGTCTGTTCTCTGATAGCTGGGATTAGCATGAAAATTTGAGGAAATGTAGGCTGAAGATCTTTTTAACTGATAGCTAATACATATTTAAGATGAAAAATAACGTGAACAGAACTAATAATATAATGTTGGTGCAAAAGTGGGAAGAATTCCTGATTTATCATTGTGTTTAGACCTCCCAGTAATATATCAGAAAGCATAGTATGAATAACTCTGCTGGTGAAGCCTAAAAGGTTGGCAGCATTCAATAAGAGCAGATGTCAAAAAGTTGTCTGATTCTTTCATCTGATGAGACACTGTTGGTCTCATTTTAGGGTTAGAATTACTGTTTAGCAGTGACATCAAGGAGTTATTGTACTGACACATTCGACAGGGCTGCCACAAGAGCACCGACTCGTCATGGCACACTCAGAGGTCCTGCTGACCTTCTGCTGCGGCAGGACTTCAATGTCCATGATCCAATGTCAATCTGGGAACCTCAGTGCAGTGTGACCTTGGCTCAGTTTTAATGAGAAAAATTTTGTAAAGTGAGAAACTATCACAGAATCACAGAATGTGTAGGTTGGAAGAGACCTTCAAGATCATTGAGTCTAACCCAGCCTTAACACCTCAACCAGGTCATGGTATCAAGTGTCACATCCAGTTTTCTTTTAAACACATCCAGGGATGGGACTCCACCACTTCCCCGAGCAGACTATTCCAGTATTTAATCACTCTTTCAGTGAAAAACTTCTTCCTAATATCCAACCTATATTTCCCTTGATGCAGCTTAAGACTGTGTACTCCTGTGCTGTCAGTTGCTGCCTGGAGAAAGAGACCAACCCCCTGCTGTCTACAACCACCCTTCAGGAAGTTGTAGTGCAATGAAGTCCAGCAAGGTAAGAAAAAAAAGACAACTATAATTGCTCAAATGGTAATAGTTGGCAGATCAGGAGTTCAGGAGGGAAAATAAAACTACTGGCCCAAAAGGCATAAAACCTTAAAGAAAAAAAGAGAATCTAAAGATACAAACTCAAAAAGAGTGAGGATCAGCCAACTGTAAGGCATGAGAGGGGCCAGCATTTGCACTGGTTAGCAAAGGCTTGGGAAATAGCAGGATCATGAGCTTATCACTAGTAGTTTACTCATGTTAGATATCTAACATTATCCAACCAGTAATTTCTCAAAGATGTTTCCTGCTTATCATGTCTCTGCACACTGCAAAAGTTGCCTACATACAGCAATTAAGAAAGAAAGGGTTGCATGGCTAAGTAAACAAAGCTCATGAATGATTAAGACCACTGCTAAAACTAAAATTTGGGTTAAGTCCTCAGTATGATGATCTTGGAAAATCTGTAGGTATAAAACAAGAATAAATGCTAGCGTAGTCTTTATAGATTGGATGAAAAGCAACATGAGCCCTGGCCTCTGAACAGATTGCATGTCAAGGTCCCAATTTAAACAAGCTGGCTTCACCAATCCATCATAAATCTCAGTTCTGAGATTAAGACCTGGATAAGGGCAATTGTAATGGCATGTTCTACAGCCAGTTAATGTTGAATCCCCAAGATGCCAAGCAAAAGAGGGCTGAAATCCGTAGAGACTAACTGCTGTTGACAGTCTAATGCCAACAGGTCTGCCTAGTCAGTGTCTAAGGCTGGGGCTGGATTTTAGCACAAGACTGAAAGTCAGATCACAAACTGAAGAATTGGGATTGGGAATCTCCTTTGGGATTTTGAAGGGCCTGGAGGAGTATAGATTAGAGACTAGTAATTATAAAGTGGATTCTGAAGTTATATACTTCTCACTATAGTTAAAAGTCAGGATAAAACTGAAGGAACAAAAAAGCATGAGTTGCAGAGCTATGTTATCTTGTTTCTAAATCATTTTCTACACAGATCAAAGGAGAACTGAACTCTCATTACTGTTTCTGCTGGTGTTATAAACTACAACTCAGATTAGTACTGTAATCAGATTAGGACTACATATGGAAATGATGTTTTAACTGTTGAGCCTAAAAAGGGGAATAATGTTTCTAATGATATGCTGTCTATTTTATGTTTTGCATCCAGGTTATTCTTAGAAATCAGGTTAGGATTTGGGAAAATTTAGATTGAAGAATTAGTTTTGTGATCTATTCTAGGAATCTTGCTGTAATAAAAAAAAAGAGCTAACAGTAACACGCAGTTATTTGTCCTGCAGTGTGTGTAGATACCCTAACTATAATTAATATAAACTTCCAGATCCAAGGCCAGAATCCTAGGGTGAAGGTTCCAGGGCTCTGTTGACTAGTTCTGCAGGTAGTTCCAGGGTGAAATGAGGACTGCCTCAAGTAGGAAGGCACATCTTTCAGTTTGACTGCTTGGAACAGAATCACAGAATCATTAAGGTTGGAAAAGACTCCAATATCACAGAGTCCAACCTTTGACTGGTCATCAGCACATCAGCTAAATCATAGCACTAAAGTGCCACACCCAGTCATTTCTTGACCACTTCCAGGGACGATGACTCCATCACCTCCCTGGGAAATCTGTTCCAATATTTGACCACATTTGAAGAAATTCTTCCTGATATCCAGCCTGAATGTCATTTGTGTTTTCTTGAAGCCATTTCCTCTCCTTCTGTTGGTAGTTGTCTGGGACAAAAGACTAACCCCAAACTGGCCACAGCCACCTTTCAGGCAGCTGTAGATAGTGATAAGGTCTCCCCTCAGCCTCCTTTTCTCCTAGGCTAGGGAACCCCAGTTCCCTCAGCTGACCCTCTTATGACTCACTCTCTAGACCTTTCACCAACTCTGTTATCCTTCTCTGGACACATTCCAGCACCTCAATGTCTTTCTTGTAGTAAGGGGCCCAGAACTGGATAGAGAACTTGAGGATGCAGCCTTGACAGTGTCAAGAATAGAAGGACAAGGTAGAGGTTTTGTTGATCCCCTTCCATTCTTCACCAAGAATCAAAAACTTTATCATTCCATATTGGCTGTGCCCAAGGCAGCCTCTGGCCTCCTCATCTCCTACCAGCCTCTCTCTGTTCATAAACATCAGGTGTGGCAGGGCACCACCCCGGTAGGCTCACACACCAGCTGTGTCAGTAAATGGTGGAATGAGAAATCGATGTACTATTTAAATAAATATTTCTCACACCTCCTGCAAGGCCTCAAGTTCCTGAAAGACTAAACAAAAGATTTCAGGGGACTTACTTCCATTACCACAGCATTAATTGTCTTACTGATGACCAAAGATATATTCAGTAGCATTAGAATTCAGGTTTTTAAAGTCTAGTCCAAACATCTGAAAAAACCTTCAACTATAAGAGATGATGACAGCTCATCATATAATTTTCAGTACCAGGGAAAACAGGTTTGTCCAGTTCATGATTATTGTTAGGCAGAACATTCAGGAAAGTAGTTCACAGCTGTGTTACTGATTATTCTATAAAAGCTGGAAAAGAGATGAGGAATGATGACAGCAGGAGCTGATGCACTATTGCTAGTAATAATTTAAATATAGTTGATTAACCCTAATTTTGGTCTAAACTTTAAACCAAAGTTATACTGTCTTCCTAATTCAGCTCTACTTATTTGAATTTAGTGGTGGGTCCATTAAAGTTTACAGATATAATGCTGGCTGATAGAAAGAGAAATTATTTTCCAAAGCAGGTGCAGTTACATAGCCTTTGAAAAAATCAGCACTATGCTGAGATTACAAGTTGACAAAGCAGAAGCTGAGAGATTTGTGCTTATTGATTGATCTTGGAAGGTTTTTTATTGCAATATAAGGGAAGATAATAAGAGACCTATTGCTCTTTCAGACGTGGGTCTGATTGCTTGATCAGTAACTTAGATTTGTGAAGAGTGAAGATTATCATGGAATATTTCAGAAAGAAAAATGATGTCTGTGTCTACCTGAGATTTTTGCCATTTGTACAGGGGGAAAGACTGCATTGTATTAAATCTTGGTTTACAGTTTGGATCAATGAGAGCATTGGTCTTAGTGACAGAAAAACAGGCTGAATGTAGGGGGTTTATTCTTCTGATTAATCCCAAAGTCTTGTGGAACTAAACAAGTTACTGAAGAAAATCAGAAGCTAAACCCTACTAGAAGATCTAACTAGTGAGGGGACACATGGCTGGTAAATCAGGCCACCATTCAGGCTAGGCCTGGTTGAGCTAGCTTCAGGCTAAATGTGGAAAAACAAAGTGTTCACTTTGTTTTGAATTTCATGCTGAAAACAGGGTTGATAACACATTGATGCTTTAGCTATTGCTGAGTACCACTTAAATGTCAAGTCCTTTTCTTCCTCAGCCAACTAGTGAGGAGGCTGGGAGTGCACAAGGAGTTGGGAGAGAGCGCAGCTGGGATAGCTGACTGCAGCTGATCAGAGGTAAATCCCATCATGCTGAACAACAAAAACGGCAAGAAGAAGAAAGTGAAAAAGTTTGAAGTTAAGGCATTTGTCTTCCCCAGTCACTGTTATGTCTGACAGAACCCTGCTTTTCTCAGGATGACTGAACCCCTGCCTGCCCATGGAGAATAATGAATTTATTCTTCGCTTTGGCTGCAGGAGTAGCTTTTGCTGTACCTATTAAACTGCCTTTGTCTCAACCCATGAGTTTCCTCAGTTTTACCCTTCAGATTTTCTCCTGCATCCCATTTGTGGCAGAAGGAAGGAAGGAGTGTGAATAGCTGTGTGAGGCTGTGCTTACTGGGGTTAACCCTCAAAACTTTGTCAAGAGCTGCCCTTCAGGCAGAGGTGAGAGCACTACGAATTGAACCATTTTCAGCAGTAAGACTGATGATTAGCCTGGTTCCTCACATAAAACAGATCTTGCTTTATAGTAAAGCTTAGCATTAGGATTCAGAATTACCAATAATCTTCTTAAATTACATTTTCCACAAAAAAATAATACTTCAGGATAAAACTTAAGCAGGTACATCTTGAGCAATTCTCATGGGTATCAGGCACAGAAGGTAGAAAGTCTTCAATTTCATTGAGGGGAGACCTTTAGGTTGAGCTGTAAACAGATGTCATATTAAGCACAGACTAAAAGTACATTTCATTCCCCTATCTTTTAAGTGGACTTTCAATAGCCCTAAACTCTGCTAAACCACAGAACTCCAGCTAAAGATTTATTTACACTTAAACAGACAGAAAATTCTGGGGAGTTTGTTTTGGTTGGGGAGTGGAGCATGTTTGTTTTCCAAGTTGGTTTACAAATGCACTTTAGACAAGGACAAGATAGCAGTCTTTAATGGATTTCCTGAACTCATTTGAATCATGATTTTTGTTTAAACTTTAGGGTGGTTTCAGAAAATGAAAAAACACAGAAGCAAGTTCATTCTTTAACAGGTATTCAGAATTGACATATTAGTTTGACTGAGGTTAAATTTTGGTCTCACAGAGCTATTATATTTCTGAACAAAGCCTAGGGATAGGAAGATGGTTATGGAAGATGGTTATTCCCTATAACCAGGGAATGTCAAAACTGGTGCTATAGCCTAATTGAAAGAAACCTTCGATATAGATGGAAACAAGCATGCATGTGGTTGATGTAATTGACAAAACAGGTAGACAGCTAAAGTTAGAGGTGTATTTTGGATGCATTTACAGGAAAGAAATCATAGAAATATATTTTACTGAGGGAGACCTTTAAAGAAATAAACTATACAGGCTCAAATTTCAATTGAACAATTCTTATCTGATTTCATTTAATGTCCTAGGTTGACCTAGGTAACCCTGGGTTAAACTACATCATTCTAGGTTGCCAGATAACTGACAACCTAACAAACTTCTGTCACATTTGGACAGACCAAACTCTGCTTCTCTTTTCTCAGCTACCCAGGGAACATCCAATAGGTATGGTATAGTTAAGGGCGTTTTTTTATAAGCTAACCTTTTGGGGGGTTGAGGGGTTTTATTCTCCTTCTTTTTTTCTTTCTTTGCAAATTGGGAACTTTTTATTTTTGTTTGGATAATACAGTTGTTGCTTCACAGGTTTTAGAAAACGGAAAATGAACTTCTCTGGAGAGCTCGACATGATGTTTTTATCTGCTGAGGACAGATCTTGAATCTTCAGCCTTCTTTCAGATATCTTTTGATGCACTATGTTTGAAGTGAACATTACATGAAAATTTTTTCCCATCTACCTGATACCAACAGAATGTTTCATCCAGGTAGACACTCTGCAGGTTCTCACTGCAAGGGGGTAGAGGAAGGATGAAGGGATGGACACTGTGCTTTATCTGCAAGCCTCAGAACCAACAATAATTCTTAAGTCTAGATGAGAAAGGGAGAAAGGGAAAAAGAGAGAAAGGGAGAACCTATCCATATTTTATATCAAAGAATATCAACCACCATTCACTCCAAAAAAACATACCTCAGTTATATGAGACATAAATAGAGAGCATGAAGAGTGGAATGCCTAATTTCAGAGCTTAGAAAGGGAAAACAGTCTGGCAGACAATGTTTCTCAAGTTCGCTTTATTCTGCTTCATATTAGTCCTCAAAGGTCTGAAAGCTTGTGTCTTGGCCACATTTGGGAGGATTTTCACATGTCTAACCCAAAAACCAGCTTCAAACCAAATATCTATTGCCTGATCTAATACCACAGGGAATCTACATCATCTGAGGAAAGCTCCCTGGAGTTTTCTCTTCATGATGTTCTTGGAAATAGCTTTACTGTCTTGGCTGAAGCATCCAAAAGTTAAATCCTGTGGGGTACAGACATTTTTCATAGAAAGTTTCAACACCATATTGCAGAAGTTTGACAGAGTACAAAATTTGAAATGAGATGCTAAAATTACATCTACCAGCCCCCTCTACAATAATGACTAGATATTTACTACATTTTACATGCTTTTTTAACAGGTTAAAAAGAAAATCCAGCTAATTAAATGAAAGTGGAAAATAAATTTTTCATTTTAATATTTTAGCCTTAAAAGAGAGAAAATATGGAAAACTTGACACCATAACAAATCTTGTGAACTAGTATTAACTAACTCTAAATACACACTGATAAACTAGAAAACATCTGAGTTGAGTTGGTATGGTAAAAAAGACAGCATCACCTCCTCAGATTTAGGAAAGAAACAAGCATTCAAATGTCTTTGCTGAAACAAGATCCCCTCTAATCTAAAAATCAGGGTTTAAGAACAAGTTTCAGAAAGTTTTCCCAACCATTATCAAATGCACTAATGGAATCACCTTCATTTTTATTCGGTATGGCAATAATAGTAAAAAACCTTTGTAATCTGCTCTTGAACCAAATAAAGTGTCAGAGAACCTGAAGTATTTCCAAATGCAAGGAGGAGAACCTTGGGGTCAATAGGATTAACTCCCATTTCTTCAGCTTTACTGTGCAAAGATCACAGAGAGCATGATAAATTTCTCCAGCATTTATGTGGTAATTTTACAGGAGCTGGCAGACTAACTAATAAATCCAGAGGCACTTCTGCTGCTGTTCAGTGTACTTGTGGTGGGTACCAACACATTGCCCTCAGGAAAACAACTTACATTTTTCCAAATGCTAAGAGGCTATTTTTTTTTATTTGGAGTTTTGTTTGGGGTTTTTTGGGTTTTTTTTGTTGGTTTTTTTTTTGTTGTTGTTGTTGTCATTGTTTGTTTGTTTTTTTTCAGTCCTGGGGAGGAGGAGAGGGGTTAAGTGTTTTTTATATGCTACTCTTACTCCGTTTAAACCACTTTGTACTTGATCATTACTAGGGAGAAGCAGGTGATAAAGTAAAAGGGAAAAAAACTGCTTGTGATCTAACAAACACTCTAATCTCCTTTCAACAAGCAGATTTTTATTAACCTAATGTTACGCAAAAACTTCATAGTAATGTGGTGTGTAACAAACAGAACGTAAAATAAATTCTGAACTACTGAAAGATGAAATTATATGTTTCAGATTCATACTAAATTTAAGCCAGTGATGTGGAAACTTTCACCAATAAGCCAACCCAAAAATTTCAGCAATAAAGTAACATCCACCATAAAAAACTGAAGTTAAATTAGTTCCTATTCACCACAAATCTACTTTTAGATTTCTTAATTACAAAGATTCACCTCAATATGCAGAACAAAAGTGCCAAAAAAAATACAGTTTTACTGTTTTGAGGTTACTTGTGGGTGTTGGACATAGAGATCAGAGGGAGAAAAAGGCTCTGGAACTATTGGTAAAATTCAAAAATCAGATGTAAATGGTATTGATCTGAAGCTAAATGCATTATCTGTTCAGAATGGCTTATTGAACAGAAGTGTTTCAAAGCCTGAAGATGCTTGATTTTTATGCTATCTATGGATATGGCTATGAAATTAACCCTAATATTCGCAAAAGCTTTAGAATTATTTTGGAGCCAATTCCAAGCCTTCCCATACATTAACATTTTCCAGCGAAACAGGCAAGGTTAAATATGCCCTAAGAGTGCTATTGCAAAGAGAAGGAAAGGCAAGTTTCATTCTAGCATTATCTAAGCTGCAATGGGGTGCACATATTTGCAATGGTGAAGAAAATTGATAAGTGCTGATACTCTTAATTCCATATGCAGGAGGTGGTGATATGCCAGTATCAGACAAAAACTAATTTTATTTCTAAAGGGCAAGTGCTATCCCCTCCTGCCTTCTCAAAGGGCCCATGAATAGGGAAAGAGCACATTGTCTCCAAAGTATATGGTGGATAAGTGGCAGAAAGGATTGCCTTGTAGGCTAAATATGTCCACTATTGATTTAATGTTCCTTCTTTCTATCTCAGGGGTAGGTTTAAAGTTTTGTTCCCTTTATGTCCAAACGCAAAGATGATAGTTTTGTGGGAACATCTTTTGCTTCATGGTTTATAGACTGAAAAAAGCACTAAGCTGGGAGAAAGGTGAGGTGTCCTCATGCCTGTTGATACTCTGCACTGAAACTAGCATACATTTCTATCACCTGATTGGCCAAGACTTAAGGAGAAATCAAGTGATGATGTGAAACCACGACTGCTGAAAGCCAGAACTATCATGAGACTGCAGATGGCAGAGCTGGCTACAGGCTGTTCTTTCTTATTCTAAGAAATTCCATTTTCCTGCATTGAGACACAGCAATCACTTGTACAAGGCAACTTCCAAAATCCTGTCTTAAGCAAAAATGTGACCCTGTGTTCCAAATACTTAGAGACTGATTCAAACCGTACCAGCATAAGAATGTCTTTGGATTTATTGAGATTTTTGTATATTCTAGCATGAAAGGGGAAAACTTCTAACACCAGAGGCAGGATTAATCAATAAGTGTTGAATTGATCCACATAATGACATTTCCCCTTAGCTATTCTGAATAATTTCATTCACAAAAGAGAATGAGACAGTCATTTTCATTTACCAGTATGTCAGGGATTTCTAAACAGGCTTTGAATATCTACATCCATTTCGCTGCATCCCTGTTGAATGAAGCTTAGAATGATTCACCAAAGCATTTGAGCAGTCATTTCCCCCTGAATTCTGGAGTTAAGTTTCTACTCTGCAATGATAACGAAAATACATAAAATAAAAGGATGCACTGGCTACAGATAAAGTCAGTAGTCAGTACAAAAAATATAACTGATAATTTTTTCATAAGCAATACTAATACAAGGTTATGAGCTCCCCTCTACTTTATCACTTTAGTCATCTTTTTAAATTGCAGATTACATCACTACTAAGGCTGAATGTTTTTGAGCAGCTCAGTGGAACCAAAACAATACTTATGGGTTTTGCAGCTTTTTTACACAAATTTTTCATCTCAGACTCCACAGCACACATTGTGGTATTTTTTTTTACTTCATGTGTCACGTCTTTTGAGAGAAAATGTGGATAAAGTGTTTTTCCACTGAAAGTGACAAAATTTGTGTGGAAAAATCTGTGCTTAAAAACCAGAAGTTTTCACTTCACAGTAGGAAAAAAGAAATTGTTCATTCTTAAAAGTGTGAAAATGATGGAGAGAGCATGGGTATTCCCCTAAAGTGCATAAGAAGTGATACCAGTGGTCCCCAGAAGTTCAGACTCTCCAAAGGAAGTTGAGGACATCAGTACCTCCAGCCTGAAAGGCATGCCCTGAAAGGTATCACAGGGGGTGATACACTGGAACAAAGGGCATGTGCCTCAGTCACTGTCTGTCAGCAGAGCTGGAACCCCCTCTCTCCAGCAGGCAGGACACATCTGCACTAACTAGGACATGGACCTGTGAATAACCTCTCAGAAAGTGGCACTTAAGCCTCCTTGGTCCTTTCTCACACAACAGACAACAGGAAGAGAAGGAAGTGCATAAAATGAAGAGACCAGCACAACCATCAGAAACACACTGACACGAGCTCAGCACTTTCTTTAATTCTTTCTTTCCCTGCATTGAATAAGAAGGCTCTTTGTCCCAGTCCTTCTTCCGGGCTGGCATGTTTGGGCACCTTCAGTGCTTCTTGGGAGGAAAGTGTTAAAAGCAGAAGAATGGCCAAGAGAATGACAGATTCATTCACGTAACCTTGCAGCTGGGAATACCAAGGCCTGGAGACTAATGGTGTGGAAAACCACACATATTGTGCCTTTTGGTGTTGGTCCTCTGACTATTTTGAGGAGTAGGATCTCTGTGTAGAAATAACACAGGTGTTGACATAGACTTGGAGGCTCACAGACTTGCTTGAGCTCCCAGTCTTGGAAGAGAAGGTATCAAAGCTCAGAGATCATAAAAAAGCACAAGAGAGATCACAGCATGGGCTGCATGGGCCCTTGACAAATGGGTGCAAACAACAGCATTGCCAATCACCAGGATGGAGTAAGCCTGATGGTGCCAGCATTCCCACTTGTGTGTCTCCACTCAGGTGTTGCTGAAGGATCCTAGCAAGGTTAGTGAGGTAATAAAATACATTTACTCTTTGCATTTCAGCCATGGTTTTGTGGTTGCCAGCCTGTGCCAACTCACACAGCAGCAGTTGCAAAGACTGAGAGTAGGATACACAGCATTGAGGTAGCAAGAGTGGCTTGTTGGTTAAGTCACAGAAAAGACAGCTGGGACTGGGTGAGCTGTAAGGCCAGATATTAGTTGGGTCCCAGCCCAGTGGGTTGGGAGAGAGACCTCAGGGTCTCTGCTGACCAGATGAGCTCTGGTCCAACAAGGTCAGGTCAGTCTGCAAAGCCCCAGGTTTGGCTCCTCTGCAGTGCCAAGCTGCCATTTTCCAGCTGCTTCTTCAACACCAATGGCTTGAACCAATCACCAAATGATCCTGGCTAACCTCCTTTCCCCCTTGATCACTTCTTCTTTTTTGGGTTTTGTCTTTCTATATTGCTTTTTATGCTCCTGAATCTGTGAGTTACTTGGTAATCTGGTCTTTACTCTCCTACTGCTGGCTATAATTTTATCCTTCTTAGCTTTCAACAGAATTTCTCACAAGTCTGCTTCTTCAGCAGTGTGAGCAAAGTTGTGCAGCTGAGACAAACCAGAGCTGGACCTTGGAACTTTAGGACACAGGCAATTAAACATTTTATAGAAGAGAGTGGTTTCAGCAATACTTCTTCTCTCACCTTTTCCTAATATGATCTGCATGGCATATGATCATGCAGGAGATAATCAGTGGTTCACAACTGTTAAAATATATCTTCAATAGCACAGATTTATTGTCTTACTAACTGCAATATAAATGCCTGCAGAGCACACAGGATTTTTAAGGCACTATATTTAAAGTAAGAAACAGAGATACAAACAATCCCTAGTGATTCAGAGGTGTAGGGGTTTTTTTAATATTGAAGGCAACTTAAAAGGGAAAAAACAACACTTACTTGAAGGTATATGCCAAAGGAGAAAGAGGCCTCAAAGCACATTCTGGTGTAGCTCCTTGACTTTTTCCAGCAGGCACAAAACTTATAAGCCCCTTGGCTTACAAGAACAGAATTTGTCTGCCCATTTGCCATTCACCCTTTTCTCCATTTGGAAAGGAAATTCTAGAAATATCTGCTAGCACTTCTAATGGAAGAAAATCAAAATTCATATACAACAGTACAGAAGAAAATAATGCAGGTCAGGAATGATGACAAATATTCCATTTTCCTTTATAGAAATAGAAAATATCTGTAATAAATCTACTTATGCATGTCTCCAGAAAATAAATGGTTGTGTTTGCTCAAACCATATTTGAATCAGCTTCAAAAGAAAAGTTTCATTTATGTCCATTAATTCACCTTCAGTTTCAGAGGAAGGGTCCAGTGGGTTCCTCTTTCCTCTGAGGTACTGAGATAGGCAATTATGATGTCCCGGAGCTGCAAGAGGTACCCAGGTGCTTCACATATTTCGATTCTTATCCAAGCTTTACACTTCAGGTAATTGACTCATCAGGAAAATCATTTTCACAATCCATCCAAGTAGTTTCAGCATGTGCCTAGCCATGTACACTCAAAGAGACTTCAAAAGGAATAAGTGTCACACTGAAAAGGGCATATAGGGCCTGTCCAAACTGTGGAAGTCAAGAGGCTGCACACTTCTGAGGACATGGACTTGAAGTTTCATTCAAAATACAGGATTAATTTGATCTTCAGGAACTGATTCATGACACTGTATATCACAGTGTATTATGTTGGCTAGACCTCAGTTTACCATTCAGATTACCTTTATAATCTATAAAAAAAAAAGAAATTAAAATGACATTTTTTAAGACTCAGTTAAAAGTTTATATCTAAATTAGACCACTGAGTCAGTTGTGTGGGGTATATCTCCATAATAACTTTCCTTGGGTTAAAAGACCCTTATTGCAAGCTATGTCCTTGCATGCTTTCTGTTTTGAGGATATAGTACATCAGGGGACCACATTCTGATTATTGCTACATTGAACAACATAAGAGATGTAGACAACTGTAAGAATCTCTGTATTTCATTCACAGCCTGATCATAGCATCTAAATCTAAAACCAAAGTGTTCAGCTCAGGATAGCAATGTGTTATCCCATCTACATATCATTCCAGCATTTCAACTCTTCCTTGAAAGGATAGCAGGAAAAATTATGCAAGCCAAAGAAGAAAGAGGGGATGCTAGATACTACATGATAGGCATGAAAGTTGCTACCTCACTTTTTTAAATGTGTGCTTCTAGTAGCTTTCCAGCTCTGTGAGCCACTGGTTTATCTTGAAGCACTAGGAAAGCTGCACAAGAAAAGACAGCTGAGACAGGAACCATAAAGCAGCCACACTTTTCAACATAGATTTAATTCGCTTAGCCAGCTGCCCTGTTTAATATCTTCTAATGCAGCACAGCATACTAAAAATTCAGATGAAGTATCTCACATAAGAAAATTGTAACATTGCTGCTAATTATTAAGTATGTGCAGTGTAAGAAAACTACACAGTTCTTCTACTTCTCTGACGCATTTTTCTGTAACAGAAAGGGGGAAATCAGTTTAAAAACACTGATTAATGCCCATCTTGTGATACCTCACTAATTAAGGCAGCTTTTAGATTTCACTACATATAGTTCCACAAATTACTCTACTAGTAGTACTAAGTAATTGAGTCTAAGGTACAAAAGTAAAAATGTAATAGGATTTAATGATGTACTTTATACTCCTAACGGTCTCTACTCCCATGAAATGTTACAATAGGCTCTTTCAGTACCATCTAGATGTCTCCCAACAGGTACAGTTGTGTGGTTTCAGAGGATTTTTTAAAACTTTGTAGCTGAAACTTGGCTATAATGTCTCCATTGCAAATCAGGCATTTAAGAAATGAAAATGCTGACTCTCCCAAACTAAAAAAGCCACATTTCAAAGGGTTGTAAACATTTAATTATTTTATGATTTAATGCATTTTTTTATCAGAGTAGCAGTTTTAAACATAGATTTAAAAGCCCAGGCTGAACAGCTGATCCAATATATCTGGCTGGTAATACTGCTTTTGACAAACACATTTGATGAGCAAACATGTCCTCCTAGCCACCTACACTCATACCCATCTGTTCAGATGGCAACCTGCCTCTGCACTAGGTAAGATGCCAGTATTAGAGGTCCAGAGAAGAAAGCCAAAAACAGGGTTAAGGAGAAATCTAAATAACATTGCACTTACCACATCTTCTTCCTGAATTTCATGCTACTTGTAAGAAGAATGACACTATTGCACACTGACTTAAAATTTTGCTCCTGTTGCATACAATTACAGGACTAGCAGCATGTAGGAAAGGAGAATTAGATGGCTGGGGATACTCACAGCTGCCAAAAACCCTTGAGATGAATTGCAGCTAGTATTTGAGAGGCACATTAAGGACATCCATCAATTTACTTTGAAAAGGTAGAGACAGCAGGTTCTGCAGGTGAAAACAGCAGGTTCTGCAGGTGAAAATAGTTCCCTGGAAGACAGCACCACCTGGGACAGTCACAGTGAGTGCTGAGCCTGCACTACAACTTCTGTCTCTATGGCAGCTTGGAGTGGCAAGAAGTCTAGAATTCACCCAGTCTGAATTCACCCAGTCTGAATCACAAACTTTGTCATGTGTTTGTTTTTCAAACCTGTGCATTGTACTTCTTAAAAAGCACAAAATCTGAGAAAATTTTATTTATCCATAAGTCTGCAGCTGATGTATTCACTGCAGTTGTGTGTCTTTGCTACTGTGAAGTGGGCAGAAATTATTCAGTATTTTGGGATGAAAAAAACTGGAGGAAACTGATTTTACATTTCCAAGTGTGTAATGAGTAGGGGGTTCCTAATTTTAAAGTTTTTACATTTCCAAAAATAATTTCTCTTTTGGTAGAAGTGCTTTGTTTTTTTCATAACTATAATATTGCCCCCAACTCTTTTCAGCATATGTAGGCACTTCTTTAGAAACTATGTTTAAAACAAAAAAGGCAAAATTTACAAAATATCTCTTAGCAAAACCACTGATTAACAAAGTATTCATTTATAATGACCTGTAAAATTTTGAGATAAGGTTAGAAAAACATTTGCCACTTTGGCACCCAAGCCCCATTTTCTAAGCTTTGGGAAATACTGTTTTTAATTAGTAGGCCATATGCTGCTGTGTAAACCTCTTTCTAAGCAGAATGCCTTTGCTTTGGGATCTCTCCGAGACTTGGCCACCCTGACATATCCAAATCTCCCACTGACTGTACAAACTATTCAGGAACTATTCCAAAGCCCAGTGGAAAAGGTTGCTGTTATACTTACCTCGTTCCCTGTGCCATGAGAGCTGCACGCAGTGGGGTGGTACAATCCTGCCCCTTGATATGATTAGAGTTAACTCTGAGATTCTTCATCCTTTCTGTAATAGAGCAAAGACAGGCGAAGTTGTACATTTTTAAATATTTTGAATTGTGAGAAATCTCTGCCAAGAAGATGAGTCTTCCAGTTCTCTCCTGGGAGACAATGCCAAGTGTTACAGCCAGCCCATGACTGGAGAAAGTAACCAAGAGAGGGTGGCTGCACAGAGGACAGGGAGTGCATAAGCAAATTTTCAGTTATGTGAACCCACCTAAAGCTTTTTTCCCAAACTCCAAGCGATTCAGGGCTATTTTTTTTCAAGAACATTGTAGAATCTGAAAGAATCTAGCTTCTTGATGAAATTTCATTGAAGAAAAAGACAGCAGGAGGAAGACACCAGACAGAAATCGGAGCTCCTTCACTAAATCAGAAAAGAGGAACCTCAAATCCGTTTTCTACTATCATCTCAGTGGATAGTCTGTGTTGAATAGCTGTTAGCATCGTGCCCTCTACAGTAGTTCATTTGCTCTTTATAGAATTAAAATTCTCTAATCTCAATTTTACATAATGAAAGGGATTTCAGTTGTAAAAAATCCAGCCCTTAGGTCTGCTGTAGCTCAAGAAGGCATCCAGCCTCTGTCCATTCAAGGCTAACACCGTAAAATAATCTGATCAATAATGATAAATATGTTCTGTTGCTTCAACATTTAAAAACAGACATTGAGAAAATGAACATCTTACAGTTATAAGAAGCACTCTTCTAGTAAATGTACCTGAGGGAAGATCAGTCATATATAATCTAGAAAAATTTCATACTTAATAGAGAAATAGTAGGGTCATTTCCCTGTATTGAGGCACATTTCTCCTGTACTGTTTGTTTTCTAAATGAGCATTGCTTTGTACCTGTAGATTCTATTTCTCACTTCCTGAAAACACTGCTTTTTCTTCTTATTTCTTGTGAGCTTATATTTAGAACTTTTGAAAAATAACCACTCTGGAGTTAAATAGGAAAATGTCATTTGAAATCAAAAATGTTAGTTAGACTAGTTTGGGCTATAGGATTATATTACAGAATATTTCAATTAAATATTATTGATTTGAGAGAGTGGACTAAAGTTAATCCTTGTTAAATCCAGTAAAATAATCCCAAGGGACTAAGTGCTTACAAAGAAAAGAAAAAGCTCCAGTTTTAGCATATTTTTTCTGTCTCAGCTCCAGAGCTCTCTTCTAATCATGTGCTGAATTAGTATCCTACTTGCAGTATTCTTAAATTTCAGATATGCAACCAGCCTGATACTTTGCTGTTAATCTACCTAACATACTAAACCTCTCTAAGACCCAGTACTATTGTGCAGCAAACTACACAAGAAATAAATACAGTTATAGAGACAATACAATTTACTTGTATACATTATCTTTTATACCTGAATTAAAAAGTGCTTTGTAGACCCAATCAGTTACGGACTAGCTAGAAAAGGAATATTTTAAGAGGTCATTTAAGTAGAAGGAGTAATTCATATATCAGATAGAAAAAAAGTTCTCTATTGCATTTTTTTAAGTTACAAGATAGCTGGGAGGGAGCAGAAAGATCAAATGAAGATTCAAATGAAGATGTGAATTGAAGAGAAGGTTGGGAAGAGCAGATTGTGAAAGCAAAACCAAGCAAAGCCATGAAGAATTTTAACAGAGAGAAGCCCAGCATATAACACGCCATTCTTCCCTAAAGCATAGTGTTGTACTGCCTGTAAATTCAGTTCAATTAAATATCAAAGTTACCTTGGTTTCCATTTACATATTTATCCAGTGGAACACTGTTTCAGGTCTGATACTTGGCACAATAGCAGTAGCACAGAACTGATAAAATGTTGGAAGTCAATATGAATGTTGTGCTATGAACAATCACTGTCACAATTTCATGGCAAAGGAGAAAGCATACAGTTGCTAAGTGGACATGATGAGTATTTTTTCTTGCTTGCAAGGTGTTTCAACAGCTTTGGAAAAATTGTACCTACCCAGGAGGTCTCTTAAAGAACACAGTGAATAGACAGCCCAAGATTTTGAACTTAGAGAATCATCAAAAAAAGGGAAAGAACTGAAATTGTTACATTAGTTTTGCACAGTCCTATTCCAAAGAATAACTGGATTATATTATGAAAAATACCTCCCTCATAAAAGTTCCAGGAAAACTGAGAATGCAGGAGTTCATCACCAAACAACATAAGAAAATGTTAGGCTATGGCTATGGTTCCGATCTTGTCTTCTTGTCTATCCAAGCAAAATTTGGAGAAGTTGTTCCCTATAAACATCAGGAAACAGCATCAAAAGCATTTAAAAGCCACCATAGAGAGGGAAATTTTCCCAGAGAGAGATTATCCAGTTCCTGTCCTAACGTAGGGTAGACAATAGACAGATGGTTTTCAGGTTTCTGGGAAATCCTATACTGTCACACTTTGCTTTTCAGTTGCTTTCCTAATATACAGTTTCAGAAAACAACAAAAATTCTTAATTTTATGTCTACAGTTACAGTCAGTAGCAAAATCTTTGAGTAGGAGACTCTCTAAATGTCTCTCAGCTTCTTCCTACAGTGTCTGAAACAAGTAAGTTACGTACTAGTCAATATCACTGTAAGAAAAACAGACAAAACTTACCAATTCTGAGGAAATCAAAACTTTAATAAATGCATCATACAGCCCTACAGTCAGAGAAGCAGAAGAGCCTGCCACAACAGCCTCTATTATGCTGAAGCTTCTAGTAATTCTTCTTGCCTTTTTTTTCTCCAGAGAAACAAAAGTCCACATTCAAAAATGAATGAAGTTAGGACCAAGCAAAGACTGTTTCAGCAATTGCTTTCATCATTCAACAATTTTTCTTAAGCACAGCAGTCTCTCATGAATAATCTTAGCAATGTCCAGGGGCCTGGTGTTTATTCCATGATTGAATAAATGTGACTGATGGGAAATCAGAACACTAAAACTCTTGAGCATTGTGCAATCTGGCCAGGCAGAATTGCTGTGAAATTGTTTAGCATGTTTCATTGTTCTTAAAATTGAGACTACAAATGCATTTTGAGACCAAATAGAAACCCAATTCTATCTTTTTTTACTATGTATACAAAAATAAAAAGAAGAAATTCCATTCTTGTAGTTTTTAAGAACCACTCTACATCTATATTTTGACTTACATTGATCATTTCAATAATATTAGCCGGCTAACATTTAATTTCTGAATATTCCAGAGAATAGTTCCACTCAATATCAACATTTTTCTATCTGAAAAGAAATGGCTATGATTCATCTATTTTAAGGATATTCTTCTCAAGTCTTTTACTGCGTCACCTGAAATAAATTTCCATACTCTTTGCAAAGTTGCATATGAATCTCTGTTGTTGGTTTTGGATGTGTAAATAACATCTCAGGAGAGCCATGGAAAGGCTGCTGAGCCCCTGATAGAAAAACTTTTGATGCATAGTGGAAAGGAGGCTCAGATTTCCAGATTTGTGCTTGGATTGAATTTTTTTCATATACACTCAACTGTAAAAAGATTTTTTCAATATATATATATGCTCTAGAAACTCCATTTGGTGCAGTGAAGACAATATCATACCTAGAAAAGTAAAAGTGAACTTGAGAACAAATCTTAAATTCCATTTATCCTGTGGTATATTACAAATACTTTAACTCTTCATTTTGAAAGTCTTTTCAGAGAACTCACTCAGATTTAGTGTCAACCTTCTTAAGTGACAAGTTAAAAGCTTAAAATTTTACTTTATAAATAATTTTAAAATTAATTTAAAAACTCTATTTAGGATATTAAAATTATTTTAGCCTATGTATTATCATTATTCCTTGTCATATTTATTACAGGCTGCCTGTAAATTCAGTTCAATTAAATATCAAAGAGCCAAAAATGACAAGATTACAGAATACTGGTATTGAAGATGAGAAATTATCCTTGTTCAAATAGCTACCAGTCTCAATCAACAAACAAGAATGGATGGAAGGAGAAGAATATACCTTTCATGCCAATACAACAGAGTATGGCTGCAAGCTCCATGATAATTCCATGACTGGTTAATTTTTTATTTCATTACTTCACTTTTCGGGTGAGAATCACAGAAACCAGCTGCATCATTCAGTCTCTGTGTGAGCAGTTTCGTGCAGCTTTCCTTCCAGCTTCCTACTCAGATAGAAAATGTGATTTCTGCTTACAAATCGAGTTGTTTCCATATTTTATGCAAGAAATAATATAAATTTACATCCCTTGGAATTTCTTAGTCATTATCAAAGTCTACAGCTACAGTTAGATCAAAGCCTACAACTGCAAGCAGGTGATAGAGTCAGTAGGGAATTAAGAAAATACATCCTTTAGAAGAAATTGAGAAGTCTGGTAATGAAAGGAATTTCATAAATGACATGTTTTACTTATATTCAGTGCTTGAAAAGAAGAAGAATGAAACTCTCTACTGTGCTGTCTTCTTTCATGCTGTGCATCATACTGGAAGGGACAGAGGGAAAGGGGGAACAGCTGCCTTGGACACCAGCAGGAATTCAGAATCAACAAAAGATCCCACTGAGTTCCTGCTCTGTGGGCCACTGATGACTTCCAACCCAGATGCACATTTGTGCCACTACCCTTGCCCGCCTGCAGTATGCACTGAATTAAAATGTGTCTCCTTCCACTTCCACTGTCCTGCTCTCCACAGTCACCCCACAGTCACCCTACCCATTTGCTAGCTTTTGATCTTTCATGCAGCCACTTTGTGATGGTGACTGGGTTTTTTCACTGCTCGGGGTAAAGAGAATCCAGAATTATAAGCAAACAGCTGAGAACAACTGGAAAGTGCTTACAGCTGCTTAACTTACAATGTCATTCAGCTGGACACAAGATAGAAGCATTTTGAAATAGCTTGGGGAGTCCTCAAGGAGGAATATGTTCTTGATGTCACAGGACTCCAGCTCTTGGAACATCTATCACGCTCACCTCCTGCACCCAATCAGCATTTAAGTCACTCTGGATATGTTAACAGGTAGTTTTGGACAGGAAGTGCTGATACCCAAACACATACTCTCATCTAGATAATGTCATTAATAATGAGTTTTCAGGTTTCCCTCTCTGATTCTTTTCAAGCTGAAAGGTAAGGAACTTCCTTCACAGAAGCAAGTCCAAAACAAAGGTCATTACTAACTTCAGTATCTCACATTCCCCTAATTTAAGGAATAGTAAGAACACTTTAAATAGAAGTGTTAAGGGTCCTTTCAGTCTAGGAAGACAACAAGCTCACCTTGACCTAAAAGAAGACAAGGGAGTAACACACAGAAGCCAAAACTGGAAACTAAAATCTGAGAACGATTTTTTACTTAAGACCAATTTGGAAACCTTTTCTCTTTCTCTTCAGAATAAATCTGGCAGTTTTCAAGTTAAGGTAGTTTTAGAATGGATTAAAGCAAGGTTTATATTGAAAGATTTTTTAACAGTAACTTTAGAGAGCAGAATGGATTGATGAAACTTTAGACGAAATTCAGCTCCCTTGGAATATGCTATTTCAGAAAACTTGATATGCTCAACAAAGAGAATACAATGTAAAAATTTTGATAATTCATTTTGAAATAGCTTCATTCTGATTTTTTTTGCCCTATGTTGTAGTATAACAAAATTTAAAAATTCAGAGATTAAGGGAAACATTTTTACTTTATTGAAATAAGAAGTTTAGTATGAATTTTAAAATATTGAGGTGGGATATTTTTTTTGCTTTTTCCTTTATGAAAAACCTTGACATTTGAGAGTATATTTCACCTTAGAAACTTTGACAAATTTTGACATCTTTTGAAAACAGAATGCCCATCATACAGATAGTTGGCTTTTCACCTGGCACAAAATTTTAACCTGTACTGTGCACACTATGGTTTCTAAGCTGTACAAACATTAGTTAATGCTTTTGAGCATCTTGAAATCCATTTTAAGGTAACTGAATGTACAGCAAACTGTGTGCACTCAGTATATGTACAGGGAAGGCAGGAAAAGCACAGGAAGGACATTATAGTCACCTGAGACAAAAATAATTCCTAATCTTTGAAAAGAAAACAAGAGAGAAATTTGGGTTACTGAGCTTGTACATTGTCATAGAGGTGGTTGTTACTGATAAAGTTATCTTTATCACTTTAGCATTTTGTAAAACTCACTCCTTAACTTTGAAATGGTTCGTCCTCATTAACTCTTGTGTTGCTACTGCAGTTATCCATTATTAAAGAACTGTATACACCTATTTCATAGAACAACAAATCACTAGTTGTATTAGTTTCAATAAATTGTTAATCCATTACTCTAGATTGCAGAAGTCAATTAGTTGGTTAAAATTAAAGTTTCTCACTGTAAAAACACCTTTTTCCAGTACACAAAAAGGATTTTAGCACTTACGTCTCCTCTATGCAAGATGCATAGGACACCAGGTTAAGGAATTTGAGATTGAAACATGCAATGGCCAAGTTAGCATTGGAAAGTAGACAACTTTTAACACCCCTAACAGAAACAACAGAAGAGCAAGGAAATATAATCATGTTGCATCTACTTAGATATTAGAGCTTTAGCAGATTTTTGAACTCTTATAATTTTGTCATGAGGCACCTTTTTTCTTTTCTTTGACTTCAAAATACAACCAAGACCTCTGAACTGAAAACAAATGAATGAGACAATTCATGGTTTTGGTTTCATATGGAGAAAAAAATGCTGTATATATTTTCCCAAACTTTTTGTTCCTGAAGAGACTGCAATCCTGACTGGGCTCCTAAATGTGTCAAGGCATCCCCTGTGTTCCTGCTCCTCAAATCCAACAAACCAGAGGAGTTTAGGATTGCACTGCCATTGCTACCAGTTCTGAGAAGTAAGGTTTCCTTGACATGAGAAGTAGTATGCTCAAAGGCAAAAGGGATACGTGCCCAGGTCTCATATCTTCCAATAGGTAATGGTCAGATAAACATTCCAACACAGACCTACAAAGGTTTCCAAGGCCCAATAACCTAGGTATAGTCAAAGAGGCACAGACGTCTGGCTTGCAATATAATAATAGGAGAACTATTAAGGCAAAAAGAAATGTATAATTTAATAAAATCAAGCCTTTTTTGAGTCTTTCCAGTATTTTGATTTGGTTCTGCCCAGCAGTGGTTTCAGTAGAGGCTAAAAAGAAGAGGTCACCTTCCCCTACCCCAGCACTACTGTGATGTAGCATAACTAAGTCGGGTAGATGAAGGAACATGAACTCTCTGTTCAGAAAATTGCATTCAGCTTTCTGTTTTGTGACAGTAAAATGTTTATGCTTCTTATCATTCTACCAGCCAGTCTGAGTTTTCTGCAAAAGTCCACCATAAAATGCATAGAATTTCTCCAGCATTTATTTTTGCCCTTTCTTTGCAATAACTGAAAGACTCACTGCAACTTTGACAAGGTATTTAATAATTGACTTTATTTCTTTCAGTCACAGAAAATAGAATTTTTCTTTAAAAAATAGATTAAAAACTCGTGATTCTGTTTGATAAAGTCAGTTAATTATACCACAGTAAATCGCAGAAGGTCATACTGACATCTGGCGGCCTTTCAGAGATACTAAAATTGCTCCCAGCAAATAATGCGAGAACGGTAACAATATGAAAATGACATTTTGGTTCTCTTTGTATCTGTCCACATTTAGCAATTATTAGTCAAGACCTGAGTTAAGAGGTAATGAGTCCACACAAGTATGGCATTTAATTAGCTACCATGTTAAGTCTCGTTTGATGCTGCCCTGGCTGCAGGCATCAGAAAGCCACAAGCTTTCATAAATAGCAATTACGGGTGCTAAAGCTGTCACCATCACTCTTAAACTGCTCTGGGAGTTATCAGGATATTTCACAGTGCCACATTTCATTAAACAGGACTTCAGCCAGTGGGAGTAAAAGCATCTTATTACTAATATTGTTATCATGGGATCTAGTAGATCTAATCATGGACCAGATCTCTATCACAGAAGGCACTATACAAACCATGGAACTGATGGACCCATCCATAGTAGACTATAGTCTAATTATAAGACAAGGAACAGTCAATAGATTGAAGCAGATTGGAGGTGCTACAGGCCAACACATTAGAGTCCAGTCTCTGAGAAAATGTCACTAAATAGGAACCCTTTAAAAAAAAAAACCATAAAGGAGGCTGAAGTCTCCTGTGGTGGTGTAAGAGAACCAAACTCTGAGAAAGAAGACTCTCTTTCCTGTTAAAACAGTATATATTTTGAGGGGGAAATATCTCTGCTTCATCTATGGAAGGGATTATTTATGTAACAGGAGAAGCTCCCCTAAATAAGGTACAGCAAAGGTCTTGGCAGACACACTGCACCACTACTGCTAAAAGAGGAAAGAAAATATTGCCTTCTCCCCTCTGAAATAAAGAGTAGTGTGTACTTTTGCACTCACTGTTGTGAAGTCTGCTCTGATGTCACCTGTTGAAGAGGGGGAAAGAAGTGATCTGATTCACTCCTCCATGCACTAAAACACACAAAGAAAACCAGATGAGCCTTTGCTGTTAGCTGTCATCAAGAATTTCATTTTAGATCAAGAGAACAAAATCCTGCCAGAAAAGGATTTCCTGTCAATTGCCAGGCTGCTGGTTCCATCACAAGAAATTATCAAGAACTAGGGTCTCCATCACAGAGAAACGAAGTCCACCAGAAATTGTATAATAAATTATATAAACTTCATCCTGAATCTGTTCAAGGAATGGGTAGATATTTCCCACATAGAGGAAATTCTGAAGGACATTTTACAATATTAAAACTCTTTAGGGTTTTTGTGACATTTTAGTTCATTTAATTTTTTTCTATTACAATATTTTAAGATTAAGGGTGAGGTAGTCTACCTATCATGTATGGACTACACCTAAAATACTGCCTGAATGATTCATTCACTTTGCAATCTACCAGCTTACCAAATCCTTTTCTTGGATTCTGTCCTTCAGATGCAGGAAGAAAACATATCATAATCCAAATAAATTATTGTCATAGCTCAGCCCTTGCTTCCTGAAGCCTGGCATCTTCTGCTCCCTATCCATATGATCAAATGGAAAGAACCTTCTGATTGCACAACCCAACATCCACTAACACTTGGCTGCTACAGGTCCATCACATGAAGGGGCACAAACACTTTTTGGTGGTCCATCCAAAAGTCCTGATTACTGCTTTGCTTCCTCCATGCCGGATCCTGAGTTCCGTTGTCCCACAATAGAAAGGTGCCAGAAGTGCCCACCTTCTGGGATGAGAGAAGATGTGAGGGCTGGTTTGTGAAAACAGATTTGGGCAGAATGATGCAGGCAAGGAAAGGAAACAAAGGAGTTGAGACCAGAAATAGCCTCAGGAGTCTGTTTTTTTAGGGACTCGCGTCCATAAAGGGTCTGCAAATGATCCCAGGGTGAGCAAGGAAGAGACACTTTTGAAGCAAGAAAAAAATCCTTCAGGCACGCAAGTGCAGCAAAAAAGGAGGCATGGCATAGAAAGAAAAATATAATCTAGATATAAAGAACTAGTTTCTTAATATGCATGGAAGAGAAACCTTCTCAGCAGACGCTGATGAGCTTGCAGAATATGACTGCATAATATGATTGCCCTGCAGTCACTGTTCTTCAGTTGAAATAAAAAATATCTACGGAGCTTCTTATTGTAACCACCCACTGAAACAAACACATTATGCTAATGACCTAAAACTAATAAAATATCCCAGTTAGTCCAATGTTTACAAATTGTCCGGCAGCACATTTTGTGTTACCACAAAGCACCTGCACCTGCAGTAACTTTAAAAATTTAGTTCATCTTTGCTTTTTACTGATCCATAGGTTTTAAAAATCTTGCAGTTTGCACTGTTACCCAGTTGATAGTTAGAATAAAGATATGTGATTGTCAATATAGAACTATTTGTAAGGGGAAATTTTTTAAAACAAGCATTATATGATATTTTTAAGGACTTAAAAGAAAACCTTTGTGGCACATTCATCTGAGGTATCTACTTGTTAACCAGTACAGTTCACTGGCTGTATATTTAGAAGCCAGAGAATCAATTTAAGTTATTATCACTAGTGTTAAATTCAAAGGTGTAGTGAGTTAGAAAAATGAGTATGTTTTATGCATGTCTTAGGCTGCTAAACCAGCAAAACTACCAGTGTTGGTGAACACCAAAATCACAGTAGGAAAACTGTGAAGACTTGTAATCATTGAGGAACACATTTATCATTTTCTATAATAATATAACATCAACAAGTCTTCAATAAATTGTCGTATACCTGAAATCAGAGAACTCAAACCTTCACAGTCACAACCATATTCAAAAAATGCATGCATAGTGAAAACGAAAAGAATTTGATATTGATAAACCAGAGGAGTCCAATTCTTAGATGTAGTAATGTGCTACCACCTCAATATTATTTCAAAAACACAAATCTTTGTACATAATGAACAGATTTTAAAATAAGAGCTCAAAAGACACTGCACAAGACCTGTAGCTCCAGCCTCTACCAAAAGAAAATGCAAAATTGAAGCAGTTGTGGACAGCAGTTTTAACATCTGTTTCAAAACCACAGCCTCAAGAGACTGCTGGAGAGAAGCTTTTGGCAAATATATACTGACTTGGTCAGGAAATTCATATTTCTCTTCATCTCAGCTCCTCATCACTCAAAGTTCTTTCTCAGTTCTGGGAACAGCCTACCACTCTGGAGCTCTTAAGACAACGAATATGTTTGTAACTGAATTATACACATATTTTTTAAAGAAATTAATTAAGAGAAAATACATCTAACAGAAAACTTTAGGCAAAAGTTAGTTAAGCATTACTGAACTATTCAATATACAGTAGCAGAGCACAAGTAATAGTCTGTATCTAGTTGGTATGTTATTGGGAAAGGATGGTCAAAAGAACTTGCACACATTACTTCGAACTTTGATATTTATATATTACTTTGCAGTGCTCCTTTGCTTCAAAACATAACTCCAGAAGAATTCTTGAACTATTAAGGAGCATGTCAGAATAGGCCCATCAAGTAGTGAACTACTGCTTATCACTGAACTGAAATTCTGTTTTACAGCCTATATGGAATGGTGCCAATGGAGTGCAGCCATGTCGCCTCTGTCAGTCCCCAACACAGTAAGTCTCACTGGTTCACTCCAAATGTCCACTCCAGCACACACAGCAAGAGCTGACTGCAGGAGTAAAAGGCCTTTGAGCACCAGCTGAGCACCTGGAATTATTTTTTTCTACCTTTAAAAAACCTATTGTTTTGAGGACATTCACACCGAATATGTAAAAAAATGTGCCTACAATGTAGTTGGCTTGCCATACTCCTGTACCTGCATACAAACCTTGAATCAAGACTAAGTAAATTCTGTGAAAGAGAAAAATTTTACCTTTTTACCATCTCCTGATTATAGAAAATATGTGCGTCTCCAGGTGTGTATATATCACACATGAAGCAATTGCATGGGCTGGTTTTAATAGAAATTATTTTATACAAAGGAATACTGTAGGCAAAAATTGTGTGAATGAGGGGAGGTAAGCCTAGAAAAATTAAGACATGTATCTACATGTATTACTTACTCCATAAGGCAGAAATATTAGCCACTAGGAATTATTATCTCCCAAACTGCGCTTTAATATTCACTGTGTTCACTTTGACAGCAGCAGAAGAAAGAGCGCACACATGCCCCAGCTCTATCTCGGGCCATTAGTTCACTAATTCAAATAATGAGTGTTAGAGCAGCATTAACCTGGGATACTTTCTGTTAGAAAATACTCCCCACACTATCTTGACTAGTAGTATTTCTATTTACACAATATGATAGAATTGTTACCACTCCAAATTTAAGAACAATTTTTTATCCTTGGAAAATTTCAATTGCTGCTGTATAGCTTTATTTATTGAGATAAAGAGCCCAGGTAATACAACACTTTAACAATGAAAAAAAAATTTCTAATATTTAATCTGAATCTCCTGTCTTGAGGCCATTTCCTCAAGTCCTATTACTGCAGGCATAGCAGGAGAGACCAAACTCTACCCCACAACAACCTCCTTTCCCATGGTTGTAGAGATTGAGGAGCTCCTCCCTGAGCCTCCTCTTCTCAAGACTAAGCAAACTCAGCTCCCTCAGCCACTCCTCATAAAACACATTCTAGACCTTACACAACCCTGTTGCATTTCAATGTCCTTTTTAAAGAGGCCCAGAACTGAATACAGTACTTGAGGTGCAGCCTCACCAGTGCTGACTAAGGGGGATGATCACTGCCCTGGTCCTGCTGGCCACACTATCTTTGCTACACGCCAAGATACCATCGGCCTTTTTGGCCACCTGGGCAGACACTGGCTTACATGCAGCTGTCTGTAAACCAGGACCCCCAAGTGCCTTTCTGCCAAAAAGCTTTTGAGTCACTCCTCCCTGGGCCGGTAGTGCTGCATCCAGTTGCTGCAACATGAGTGGGAGGACCTGTCACTTATTGAACCTCTTGCCTTTGTCCTCAGCCCATTGATGGAGTCTGTCCAGTTCCCTCTGCAAGACCTCCCTACTTTCGAGCAGATGAGCACTCCTACCCAACTCAGTGTCATCTACAGATTTACAAGGGTACACTCAATCACCACATCCAGATCATTAATAAAGGTGTTAGACAGGAACAGCCCTAAAAACTAAACCCTGGGGAGCACCATGAGTGACCGGCTGCCAACTGGATTTAACTCCATTTGCCACAATTCTCTGGGCCTGGCCATCCAGGCAGTTTTTTCCCATCAAAGAGTCCACCATCCAAGTTGTAAGCAGAAAGGTTTTTTAGGAGGATGGTGTGCTTTGTAAAGTAAACACTAAAGTAAATACTTTGCTGAAGTCTAGATAGACTACAGCCACAGTTTGTCCCTCATCTACTAATCACGTCACTTTGCCATGGAAGAAGACCAGGTTGATCAAGCTTTTGTAAATCCATGGCTGTCAACATTTTTCTGAATGGCAGCACAGCCATTTGGGGTCCCTTGGCAAACTCCCTGAGAGTGCACTCTGTCCTATCATTCAGGTCACTAATGAAAGTTTTAAACTCTATTGGCCCTGATATCAGCCTCCAGAACTAGGAAATGGCCTCTCACGATACTTCAGGTCACTGACCACAGCACCTGGAGCACAGCTGTATCCTTCTGTAAAAATTTGCCCTAAACCATTTCAGTAAGCCACATACTTGTGTATGAAAGAAAGCTACACACTAGAAACCTCAGAATCTGAAGTGCTGGGCTCAGAGACTTCTCACCTTATTTGGGCATATAAAAGTTAAACACCAAAATATAACCTAATTTATATAGCTGGAGAGTCTCTTCAGAGCCAAAGGAAAGAGGCAGATCAGAGAACAGTCCACTCTAAAGGCTCCAGGGCAGATCAAATGAATCCTGTTGTGCAGCTATTTCTTTCTCCATAATATCTGGAAGCCAAAGATAACTGATTTAATCTTCAACACCTAACCTGTATATTCCAACATATAACAAGATGATCTGTCTCATCACTTTATCTTCTTGAATTTTTAGCTGCTTATAGAAATACAGAGGTAAGACATTATCAATAGCACCTTAGATTCCTTAGGCATAAAATCTTAAATCATCAGTTCTAATCCTTCACTCCAAGATGAGAAAAAATATATTTAAACCATTCTTAAGAGATGTCAGCCTGATTTGTTCTCAAAATTTTCCTTAATGGGAATTCCATTCCATGCCTTGTTAGCTTGTCCCTGAGTAATTCTTATAACTAGAAAAAGCCCCCAATCTCAACTGTCCCTTAGAGAAAAGAAAGGAAGCGAAATTCTTGCACACTGTCAACATGTGGAGGTCATTTCGTAGTTTTGTTTTACAACCACTTTTTATCTCCACTATTTCTCTTCCAGAGGAAAACAACTTAAACGTTCCACCTTTCATCCTAAATTTTATACTTAAAGTTCTGATTATTTTGATTACTCTCTTAACCTGCTCTCTGCAATTTTTCAGCATCTGCTTTAGCATGAAATACCCAGTATGGTGATCAAACTCCAGCTGAAACCTTACTACTGCCTGCCAACTTAGCAGAATGATTAGTTGCCATGCCCTCAGTACAAAACTTGCATTAGCATATCCCAGAACAACACCTCTTGTGAATGGCTTAGCATTGTTCTGTTTAGTCAAAAACAGTTTGTCTTCACTCAAATCCTTCTTTTCTATATTAGGTGTAGTACTTGGCTTTATACTAATCCTTAGCAATGAATCCTTGTTCTGCCATTTTGTGCAATGTCATCTTAATATCTGTCATTAAATCATCCTGACACAGAACAGTTGTTTTCTCCTTATCCTCACCATGCACTCAGATGTATCATACACAAGGGAAGAGTGTTTTCTACAGAAATATTTCACTTTCAATGCAACTTTAGCAAAATAATGAATAAAATTATAGAAATTATACAGAAAAATACATTTTATACCAGGGACATTGGTGACAACCCATGAAGCAAAAATCCTTCCCAAAAGAAATAAGCTTTCCAGATTCATGAACTATGTAACTGGTACAAGTAGAACCTGTGACTTAATACAAAATTCTATACATTCTAAACATTGTCTTATAGGCTTAATTTCTCATGTGTAAAATATAAAACATTTTAAATTAAAACAACTGAGAAAAACAAGACAGAGGTTAAATGTTAAAACACAGACACATATCACTAAGAGATATTCAGGCTAAGGAATGTAATAACAGAATATTTATAAAATGAAAAGGAAAGGTGAACTGTAACAAAATGAAAGCATCTTAACCAGGGCAAGAGGTAATTAAGCCCAGTGATAAGGTACCAATCTGCAGCAAAATTAAAAAAAAACAATTCACATAAGGTCACTGTGTATTTAAAGACAGACACCATGTCAACTCAACCAAAATGAAAAAAATTCCTATGAGGCAGACTTAGAATCCAATACAGTATTATTTATGGGTGCCACTGGTACACATGAGCTAACAGTAACAAAACAAAAAAATATCCTCACCAAAACCAGGTACTCTGCGATGCACAGTATGGCACAATAGTGAACTAATAAAGAGCCTGACAGACACACTGAATAATCTAGCCTCAAGGAGAATACTACATTATAATTTTCTAAATCATTTAGTCCAGATATTCAGTAAATGTCACTGTAGTCATTACACAGTAAATTTCCAGGGAGTATTCTATGTCTTATGAAGAGGAGGTCTAGAAATGCCATCAAGATATGAAGATTGTATTTTTGGAGTTTTTCTTCTTCTTAACTATGTTTTTGCTATTTTTAATATTCTTTTGTTTGTAAATTATATTCATTTATGCATTCTAGTAATCTTCTCAGAAAAGAAAATAGGTCTTTATTTGGTAGGGGGGAAACAAAGAAAGCAAGGGAAAATGTTCTCCTTCCTGTAACTTGCGCTTGACACAACGAATGAAAACAATGGCTGCAGTTCAGTAGTCTACAGGCTTCATACTCCAGAGAATAAAACAAGTTACTGTAGTCTTAAAAGGAATCACTTTCTCTGGGATCTCCTCAAAAAATGCGATTACACAAATCTTGTCTGTTTATTGCAGATAATGTGGGTAAGGAACAGATGTGCTTTTTGGCAATACAAATATGAAGACTTGGCATAATTAATTTGTCCAAGGACTTGTGTACAGAAATATTTCATTGGGTTTCATTTTATCACTTCCCTACTTTAGTGTCAAAGAAAAGACACAAAAAGGAGACTGAGAGGTTCAAGTCTGATAAAGTTATCAAAATTGAAGAAAGCTTTGCTACACACACCTTTCTTCAAGTCACATTTTTTAAGTTTAAACTTTTTCGAGTTTAATTGATCATCCAAAAACCTAGCTATACAAAAGTGGAATTAACGGTAATGAGGTAAATCAGAATGCCTTCCCTTGTGAAACTAAAGTAATTTCCTGAATCCCGTTTCAGTCAAATCCACAGCTAAAATAGATTCACAAACAGTGGCAACTAGTGTCGATATTCATAACCTGCAAGTTCCCAGAAAGCTTCCTTATTTTTTCCTGTGTAGGGTTTTCAGAATTCACCTGTTCTTTTACATTAGCTACAAACTGAACTATACAATGTTTCAACTGTAGCTCACTTTAAAACTACAGCTCACTTAGAGCGTATTTCTCCAAATTCAGACTAGTACAAACTACTACAGGCACAGATCAACTGCTCTGAGGTCTGTGTATGACCTCCATGATCTGACAGCACAACTCAAAACACTAGTGACTGAGTTCAAAGATTCAAAACCTTGGAACCTGAACTCTGAAAAAAGGTATCATCTCTTGTTGCCCAGAATCCTTTGAAAACCACCCTGGAGCCTCATTCTGCTGTCATGACCCTTGTGTTCCCTTTTCTGCCTGTACCAAAGAACAGAAAACTCAGTCTCCATTGCTTTGGAGTTTGTCTGCAGCCACCATACACTGTTCATCTCTATGTGCCTTCTGTCCTTGCATCTCTTTTCATCCGAATCTTTTCCCTACTATGAAATTTTGGTCTCATTTACTCTACTAAATGTGTGTATCCACTAAATTGGTGATAAAACAGCGGAGAAAGAAAAGGTGTATACATTCATGTTTTGCAATTCAATCCAAGTAGTGAAAAGAATAAACCTCTGCATTGTCTTATAATTGCTTTTGTCAGTTTAAATGTATACACTTTTAGATATATAGCAATTTTTCCCTGCTTGTAAAAACACAATATTGGGAAACAATGTTCCATATGTATTCAGGACCAAAATCAGCAATAAATATAAATGACTCTGATGTAACATTTTTCTACCTAGTTCTCTAATTTTGCATGTGTGTTGCTCCCACAGGTTGTCACACTGGAAGAATGCAACAATTATAGGATATTGTTCCTTTTGGAATTAATTTGAAGTCTGCATTTATTGAAGGTAAGAAATATGTACACAAGTAGCTAGCAAAAGACTAATTTTTCTCCCACCAATAAATAATTCAAGAAGGCATTTACAATATTGTTGTCTTTTATTATATTTTTGTGAATCAGGATATTATAAGTGTTTAAGACAAATTTCTAAAACTTGACATGGATTCACTTTTTTTTTTTAAAGGAGGAATAAAAACATGTATCATGAATTTTCTCAGGTTCTTCTATTTTTTTTTTCCAAATCATGAGTTTAAAGAAGTGTCATTACAGAAACTTAGAGAAGGGCTGAGGTTGGTTGGGGCCTCTTGGGATCAAGCTGCTTTCCTACTGGTCAGGCCCTACCTACTGATGGCTGGGGTTGTCTTGCCCAGTGCAGGGTTGAACTTTATGAGGTTCCCATTATCCCAATTCTCCAGCCTGGTAAGAACACTCTGGACCACAGCACAACCCTCAGGTATGTGAGTCACTCCTCCCTGTGCTCTGTATAAATGGTGAGGGTATGTTCTGTCCCATCATCCAGATCATCAGTGAAGATGTTGAACAGGAGTTGCTAATCACCAGCCGGATGTTGTACCACTGGCCACCACCCTCTGGGCCCAGCAGTTTTCAGACCTCCTGTCTGCTCATCCAGCCCATAGTTCATCAGCTTCTCTTTGAGGAAACCTTCTCTGTGTCCACTAGTATGCACATTTATTTTGATTTTAAAAAATCAACATAAGTATTTTAACACCAGGATTATTTTTCAAAGGAAAATGAAAGTCAGAGTTCTTAATTCTAATTATCACCTTTTACAGGATGCTAACTTACATCTAACAAAAATAAGACAGCATCAAGTTTTAGGGGTTTAAGGGTTTAAAATACCTTAAAACTTGGGTACCTTCAGAGATTAACCTACAGATTTATGATTCAGATTTATGCATCTGAATTATAGATTTGGCTATGATGGAATTGATGCCTTCAAGCTCTATTGGCAGTCATTGTTCAAAAGCAATGTTCAAAAAAGTGTTTAGAGGATTTTTTCATCAGAAATGAAATGTATGATGTTTCCATTTCAGCCTTGCTTGCTTCAGCTGCACCTGAAGGCCTTCCTACAATTGTGCTCCCTCCAGGAGAAGAGCAACAAATAACTTCATAAGATTGCATTTCAGGTGACTGTCTCTTACTGGTCCTGATAAGATCTAATTTACTGAAGTGAGAACACAGGAGGATGGAGAAAAGTGAAAACAATTTGTTCTTGACCACAAAGCTTGGTGTGAATTATTGGCCCATTCAAGGCAGAGATTTAATACTAATACTGTTGAAGACGTGTCATTATTATTCATTAAGTTCTCTGAAAGCAAGCAAATTGCACCTTTCTATGTCTGTTTACTGACCAATTCACCAGGAGCTCTCTACAAAGTGCTGGGACTTTTGCTTTGCCAAATGCTTTGTCAGCTGCAAAATTTTTTAAAGTATCCTTTTAATTGCAATTAGGACTGATGAATAAGGTAAGTTTCTGCACCTGCATATATTTGAAATATTTGCAAGTTTTATAAAAATTCATTGTGATTTATTCAATTTATAAGATACACAGGCTGAAATAATTCATACCATGTATGGACAGCAATTGGGTTTTTTAATTAATTATTAACTTTATTTATATTCTTAATTTTATTTTAAATATAAAAATAATATTAAATAATACTATAACATGAGTATCAAATCATTAATATAATATTAATTAATAATATTGTTATGATATATAATTAATAAAATATAAAATTAAAATATGAATATGTATATTATATAATTTAAAGAAAATATTATAGTTGTGATAAAATACATTTATAATAGTTTATATTATTACCTTTATTTCTATTTTAATGTTCTGTATTTTGTATATTAATATTCTGATACTACATAAAATAGTTATTAATTAATTTTAATTAACTCCTAAAACACACAGGTTTTCAATTCAGTTTAACTGCATTTCATCTTACCATATATCAAAGAAAAAGTCAAGACATTCAGTTTAATTGATGCCAAACAGAAGCCATTTATATTTTTATGGTTCTTGGACATCTTTTTCCGTTGAACTATTTCACCCAGCTTGGGAATGATTTGGACTTATTTTGATCTATCCAACCATGCAACAGGAGTGAAGTGTCTGCTTTGACATAAATGTCACCTAGCTGTACTCATGCAGAAGAGAAAAGGACTTATAGTTCCCCATATCACTGGAGTTATCTACCACACAGGACCCTTTCACATGTTCACTGAACCTGAAATTCCTGACATTATCATCTTGCCATGGCCAACAGTCATGTGTGAGGAAGATACAGTGCGGGTACAGATGCCTTCAACAAGAAAATAAGTTTTTAGTTGGATCTTATTAATCCATAACAACGACTCCTCTCTAACTATTAGAGATTATAAAGAAATCAAGGACAAGGATCCTGGGACGTTTGTAACATCTGGGGGTTATTTTGATGACATCAGTCACTCCTTGCTCTGTGGTGGCTGCAGTTGGCATGTAAGCAAATACACCCTTCTGCAACCTCAGCCCAAATATCAGAATCTGCTTCAAGATAGGAGCTATTCACTTGCTACAGATAGAGTATAAACCAGTAAAAACCAATCCAAGGTTCTGCTACAAGCCTAAAAATTAACATTGCATTTCAAAATACTATTAAGCTTGTTGAAGTCTAAGAATCATTCAGTGCCTAACATGATATCAGGGCTTACATGCAACAATCATATTGACACAATTCACATCTATTCAAGATAAGATTTAGCTTTTTGAGCAAGCTCAGTAGTACTCCTCAGTATATAGAGATGAATCCTGTTACTACTAGACTCTTTCTGAGCCTTTAATGACTTTAAGTTGTTTGTTAGAAATTGCTTGCTAGTAAGAAGTGATATCATTCCTATTGCTAGAAACACAAAACTAGCCTGCACAGAACATAACAAAGGTGAATCAATCCTGAATTGGCATAAATCCCAACTTTAGAAAGCCTAATACACCATTTCATGTCTTAACTTCTACAGTTCTTTACTGTGGCCTTCGTTGTTTCCGCAGTAAGACCGTGATGGATCATTACTACCATGTTTTCATGAGTTTGATCTGTGGTGCTGGCTTTAATGGTTCTCTGAATCTGCTCTTACTTTTAAATACACACTATCTGTTTTGCAAGCTGTCTCCCCTAGGAATTTCTGGTGATTTTTTTGTTCTTTTAAAAAAGAAGTAGGGTAAGAACATTCAGACTACCACCTCCCCCAAAACAAATCGCTCTTTACTTTGTAAGACCTACAAAGCCATCCTACAAAACTGCTATAAGCCACTAGGTCCTCCTCAGGCTCAGAGAGCTGAGGGAAAACACTGAGACTGAAAGCAGTCTCTGACTAAATTTAATTTCAATTAACAAAAATTTCTACAGCCACAATATGTATAAATAAAAATATCAAAAATATTCTTTTAACTAAGATTTTATTTTACTTGTGATACCACTTGACCTGATCCCATATATTGACCTCAGAGTGCAACACATCAGTCACCCAATAACATTGCAGGATAGGGGCATGTTCATGGAAAAATCATTCTCAGTCACTATCCAAAATTGTTCAGCGGATTATTTCTAATTTGTTTTGAACTTTAAAGATTTCTCATAGTAAGTTCATTAACATTTATACAATGCTCAGGAATCAGAATTTAAGCAGCACAATTACCACACATCTTCAAAGTAAAAAAGGATTATTACTGTGGTTAAGTATAGTTGAAGAAACATTTTTTACAGCTTAGAATTCATGCTAGTAGGAAAAAGCAGTGCTTAGACTCAATTTTCTCCTATTCAAGTGGAAAGGAGGCTCAACAATGAGTTCAAGGACAGCAGAATCATGCCCCAGAAAGAGAGATGTCAATAGTCAAATTCAGATGTCATAGATGAATATGAACTTAGCAGTAGAGTTTATACCCTCACCCATAAGAAATCACCCATATTATGGTTTTTATTCTTCTTAAAACTATTTCCAGGAAAATGATATCTCTTAATCCTGATATACTTGGTGTTAGATATTGTGCATTGAATACTCAAAGTGCTCTTCAATAGTCTTAACCAAAAATCAGACAGTGCTTTTGCCTCATCTTAGGTTGTAACCTAATCACGGCAGGGCAGATGTTTCTAGGGCCTGTAGGTGCCAACATAAAGTCAATTAATAAATGCAGTGATAACTAGAATTAAGAAATCCATCATGCAAGCGAGGTCATAGCTGAGTATTTGGGGGGGTGGTGGGGGGAGTGCTTCTTAGTACAATAAGCATCCTGCTACTTTTTAATCCTCTAGCAAGTATATTACCATGAATGATAAATGATAATTTAATATTTGTACTGCTGTATGTAGCCAGTAAATGTTTCCATTCTCCAACATATGAATAAGGAGCTGAACAGTAGGTCAGTCAAACTCTGCCAAATAACCCATCAAAAATGAGTATTATATTGTGTGCTTGTGTGCACAGGCAGAGGCATGAAAGTAGCCCCACTCTAAATGGCAGAGTGACAATGCACCATGCAAGAATAAGACACTGCACCTATGGCATGGAGCCAGCAGGCTTTGATAGGGAAGGCACAAGCTCTGTGCTTTGCTCTGCAAATCCACAGAAAGCCCACTCATGCGTTTATATGTGTGCATATGTGCACATACACTCCTACCTAATCAGACATCCCACACTGCATGTGTACTTGGTATGAAAAATATAAGATCTTGTCCTGGCTTCTCCTTCCTTTCCAGAGGCAGTGGCACCAGAATATATTTCTGCAGACTCTAGCATCCTTTCTTCCTCCTTTAAACCTGGAAAATTCTGATAAGCACATCCTAGGTATACAAGAGATTGATGTAATGCCCCTATTTCTAGCAATGAATCAACTCTTCAGTGTGATACATGTATCTATTAATTATGTAGTGCTCCCATTTTATAAAATCTGTTTGCAGACTCTGTCTGGAATAGTAATTAATTATACAGTACATATTATATGCTTTATTTCTCTCCAGCCTACGTTCAGCTAGCCACTGTTATTCATTATGGCTGTATTTGTATGCCATTTATACTGTTTAACTCTTAGCTCTTCCAGCATTGCACTGAACCCCTAAGACTCAGCTACAGAATCCCTAACCAGGGTTCCTGAAAGAGCTGAGGGTCATTGCCTGACTAATACCTGAACTTGGGACTTGGGCAAGGGAGGAGGACTTCACAGTCAGGAATATATGTAAGAGACATTGTAAGCCCCATACCTTACACAGCCAGGCAAAAGGAAGTGCCATCATGCTCTCCAGGCCAAACCCAGGGGTCAAGACTGGATCAAACATATTCTGTGCAGACATTTATGCCACCTTCCAGGTGTATTCAGTGTAGTTATTGACTGACTGAAATCATATATTTCTAATTTGAAATCCCAAGGCTTATATACTTATATTTCACAGTGATTTATCCTGTAGCCATTGATCTTTTAACAAGACACTGGATATTTGCATTTCAATCTGTTCTTTTCAAATATAACATTCTCTATTCAAAATGGAGGGGAAATTTCAGCTTTTAGTGGTCAGCAAGACATTTCCCAATTGTCGTTATGGGATTTGATCACTACCTAGATGAGCAGCCTGTCCTTGGCTCATTAACAGAAAAAAGTCCAAACTAAGTGATTCAAATCCACACTACGAATGAACAAAAAAGATTACTGTAATTCTTTCTGTTGTCCCAGTTCCTATTTTTTCCAACTCATACACACATACAAAAATATATTTTGATTCAGATAAGCTAGAAAACTAGACATCTCAGTTCCCCTATGAAATTTCTTAAGCAAAAGGAGAAGAAAAAATGGAAATAAAAACATTCTAGCTGCTGAGACCTTGCTGCCCTAGCTCTTCAGGAAAATTGATATTTGAGATTGATAAGAAAATCAGATGTTTGAAAGCAACAGGGTCTGAGTATTCAACTAATAAGGAGCAGGAATACCACTTCTTATGCTTTAAAGTAGCACACATAAGAGATTATTACAGTAACTTATCTGCACTATGTAATGTTACCATAGAAAGAATCATTGTGGTGTTTTCTTTTAGGAATTCTTCCATTAGTTAATACACTTGATGTAACATAGACACCATTGCATCGTCTTAATATCACATGGGAAACATGTATTTCCCCAAAATTTCTGTACATCGGTGGGTAAAATTAATTGAATTACATCTCATCCTATGAAAGGGAAAGTAGAATTTTTTTCTAAGATACTGATTAAATCATTACTGTAATTTACATGAAAGATGTCTCAGAAGTGTCCTCCTGTAACACTTCCTCTGTTACAAGACACATTATGAAGAAACCTCTGACATACTGTGACTTGTTCCCAACATTTTTTCAGATAGCATTCATGGAAGCTATGTAGCTCTTTTTTTCTCACCTCACTTTTCATTTTCTTACCTATTCTTTGCTTCCCAACCTAACTTTTGCAGAGAATACATCTTACTAGTTCTGGGATCATAATGTTTGCTATTCCATCTATACATCTAGAATATTTACAATTGCTCTCAGAAATCTACAGACATGTTCTCCAAGCATTCATCTCTTGACTAGTTGTTAAGACTATCTAAACTGCAGTATGTTCTTATTTTAGGTCTCTAGCTAAGTCTATGTCAAAAAGTTATAAAATACCACTGAATTAGCTAAAATTCAGTGTCCCAGTTCTTCACTTCATAGGTTCTGCACACAGTTAAATTTTGAAGACTTGTTTCATTGTGTTCCAAGAAGGCATTTAAATTTCATAAGGAGACAAACAAATTGTTTTTGACAGCAAAGATGTATTTGTTCTTTCCCCCTCTTTCAATGAGTTATGAGGTCCAAATAAAGCACTTCTGGCAAAGACCAACATTTCCTTCTCCCCTTCATTTCAGACATTAATTTTATCTTCTAAGGCCACTTTCAGCTGCCTTTTCACAACATGTGGGCATGAATGTAAAACATTCATTGATCAATTTTCAGTCCAAATAGGACAGGTTATCAGAAGCTTGTGCTCTTCCACACTGTGCCCTGAACATTAAAAGCCTTTCAGGGACTGATCTTTCAAACACTTATTCATGCAATCAAGTTTTATGGAGCTTCTTACATGCTTGAAATTAAGCACCTACTTCAGTATCATGCTGAACTAGACTCTAACTCTTCTTTATTACCAACAATTACCGAAGCCCCATTTTTCCTTTTAATTTTACATTTTACCTAGCCTGTCAGACAAACACACCCATAAAACCCAATCTGTTATTGTCATTCATATATACAATATATACAATAATCCCCAGCTGACATCATCTGAGCCTGAAGTAGATAATAAATAAAGAAAGTTACACCTGCCAGGGATAAAACAAGAGACTTACAGCAATGAATTTGAGCTCAAAACATTTTTAATATTTTTAGAATATAGCAAGTATAGTCTTATTCTCAAGAAAAGGAAAACAAATTGGCATTGCTTTAGTACCATCAAAGAAATCTCTGATATCATGAAACATAAAAGAAGCCTGCAAAACAGTTCTGTGATGAAGATACAATGCCTGATGACAACATTGTCTATATTTGTGCAAATCTGATATGAAGCTTTAATTTGTATGAAGACACAACCCTGGAAATCTGTTCATATAATCAATTTATATGAAATTGCTGGGAGGTTATGACATCATGTGCACCTGAATTTTGAAGGATGTAGCCAATGTCCTTCACACCTTCTTATAATTGCCCATCATACAAAATCAGTGATCAGAAAAATCAGTGGAGCTTTAAATTCCTCTTTGCATTTTTCGCAAAAATTTGGGTATGACATTTAAGTATATCTCATCTGATGCAAGCTGATGACCTTTATACCTTCCCACTCTGTATTTAATTTCTCCAAGGCTTTTATCAAAGTTAGCCCTTTCAAAACATATAAATGCATACCTGTCAAAATACATGGACTCACACCACTGCCTCTTTCCACACTCCATCTGCTGTTTTTGTTATTTCTGACCACACTTCCTGCCATGCCACCTCCCACTAGGGCCAATTTGCCTGTAAACTGAGCTCAGTCAGAAATTAGGAATGATTCTGAACTTCCTTGTTCTGCCTCTGCCTGTGTTTCTGACATTAGATGAGGGGTATGTCACCACCAGGATACTTTCTTCTATGATAGAACACAAAATCTTAATCCTGTTATTACACTAGACCTTCTGCAGAGTTACAGGATGGTTTGGTAATAAACACTCAGAAAGTCAAAAATGGGACACCACCTAGGTCCCCTGGCAGCTGAGGACAGCTAGACCCACATCTAGCCCGTTGCTCTTCCCAGTGGAAGCATGTGCAGATCAGCAAGCAAAGAATCTATTTCCAGATTCCACCATGAATCATTCAAAACGATTCAAGTTTTGCAATGAGGGTAGACTTCTCACTATTTTTATTATCACTGCATTGAAGTGATAGCAGTAAAAATGAACAACACGCGACGTAGTCTCTTCAAATAGTTACCATGACGATGCTCATTAGATGTTCTATGCCAAAACAAAATGCTTCAGGTTACTTTGAAAATGTGAAAAAGCTTGAAATTGTTCAGGTTTGTCCTAATTCTGTCACTGCAGGTATGGCACAAAATAAGCAGTACTTTGATATGGTTTTTTTCCTTTTCTTTTCTTACTTTTTGCAGCAGTATTTTCCCAAAATAAGATGCTTTGCTTACGCCTCACATTAAAAAGAGAGGGAGCAGAATAGGATATATCATTAGGGACACAAGAGCAGAAGTCAAAATAGCATTAAAAAGAGGAAAAAAGAATAAGAAAGAGCACAACAGTTATTGAGAGAAAAGAAGTATTTTATTTCACAGTGATGTAAGGAAGAGAGAAAATCCTCTATAAAGGTAAGATATCCCTTCACTTCTGCTTAAGAAAGAGGAATTCAAATGGCAATAGACTCAAAGAAGCACTATCACAATGATTAAGAGAATGGAGAATCTTTGAGAACCCTTATTATGTCTTATGGTACAAGTTAAATACTTTTATCTGCTTTTCCTAGAAGAAGAATATGATAAGCTTTTATAAACACATTAAGAGCAGTATTTGAGAGAGTGGGAAATTATCCAAATTAAAGGATAATAAATAGTACAGACACAAAATCGTCTGTCTATTAATGGCCAGAAATAGATTTGTACTGAAAAATAGAAGTGTTCTTGTCATGTGCAGGGCTGATTGCCCTATGAACTTTTCCAAAGGAAAATCAAGACGTTTAAAGTTGAGGGCAGGCTCTAAGGTAGGGGCTGTAACAGAGCATCTTTAGGAAAGTTTCATGTAAGAAAATTTACATGAGTATTTAGAAGTTTCCCCTGCATTGTTATAATAATGGGTTTTTATGAGGCATGAACCTGTTTGGTTAACAATTGCTACCGGCAGTGTTCTGCAAGAGAGCAAAAGTCACAGGTGATCCTAAATCTCATCTCCCAGACAAAACTCTTACATGACCCTGAATCTGATTTCTCAGAGCAGCAGCAGCCAGGGCAAAGAGTGGCTAATCACAGGAACGTTCCTGGGGAGCTGGGGAGAGGTCAGGTAACTTATCCCCATGCCTGGGGAAAACCCGAGGCTGCCTAGCTGCACCCAACCAAGCAGCACCAGCAGCTTTTCCTTTACTGATTGACAAAACAGGTCAGCCATAAACAGAAGGCATCCTCCCCTATAGGCATAGCTACAAACTGTGCCCATGCATTGTTTGGAGAGGCACAGCTGGCATGGGCCAAAGCCAGGACAGGGAAAGTGTAAAAATTTAGAGTACAGCACGTCCTTGATGCACATAGCTGCCACATACAGGTTTAGCTGGAGGGAATTTGCCCTGTGCCTTGTGACCCATTACAACACTGCAGCAACCCTGTCCTGTTTGTCCCTGTAATGGAAAGCAGTGCACAATTTTAACAACAATGCTCTCAGGTGAATAAAATTCAGCTGACACCACTTAGTTATATTGTTTCTGAAGTGCTAGCAAGACTGAAAAACTAGTAAAAATTATTAGTAACACTCGCAGGCATGTTTATGAACAGGGTGAGGGGAACAGATTTGCTGAGTACAGAGGTGCTGTTGTATTTGAGAGCATAGCTTCTTGTAAGCATCCATATTGCCTAAATTTAGCATTTATAATATTATCCACCATCAGATCAGCAAGCACTGTGTGAGTGAGATCAGCACAGGCAATTTTTTCTACATGAGACAATCTTTAATACAGTGTTGGGTGAATAACACCTTTTTAAATCTATTCTCAGAACAGGACAATGTTTCTTATTTACAAATAACACCGCCAGTCACTACTTTAATCTACACCTTTCATTCATTATGGATAGGCTACAGCATATGATGATAGATCTCACAGTCTGGGGATCCATTAATCTGTGGTGAGTTGAGAGGTGATTTATCTGTGGGATAGAGGACTCTCCTGGGCTCCCAGAGAGTGACAGTGTTACCATTGACTTACTGTTATTCCCCCACAGCTGTTCACAACCAAGCCTGAGCCCCTCCAGCCAGCAATGCAATCTCCAGCCCAAGGATGTAAGGCTCAGTTACAGTCTGGATGAAAACTTGTGGTGTGTTTGACGCACAGAAAAAATCCCAAGTTCCATGTCAAAACTCAGCAGCAGCAGCAGCAGCCTGCCTATATAGAACACACACGCAGAATGACACACCACAAGGATTTTGCACCATGAGATACAAGACTACTGTTCCCTGGACTGTTGTTATTGTTGGGGTACAGGACAAATGTCCCTTGGTGTTGCATGCCCTCATTGTCCTCAGGCTGATGCGCTGATGCAGCCTCACTGCAGCAGCAGAGCTCCAGACCAGTCAGTTCTGCCACCACAGCCCCCTGAGCATACTGAAAATTAGCAGGTTTCAAAACACTTCTCTCTTTTTTTTTTTTTTGTTCAATGCATAAATCCCAAGCAGCCACCTTCTCAGCTCCACCCACCCCCACCACCAAATTCCTACCTATTATCTTTCTTGATTTAGAGGAAAATTCTGTGCATGAGGTGCTCTACATATACAGAACTAAGAAAGATGAACAGGATTTTCTTGCCCAAAAGTATATTGATGGTTTGGTTGGTTTTTTTTTTTTTTGGGTCAATTTATGTCTATATCAGTTCACCTTCTTGTCATCTACAACTGGACCTGAAAGTACTGTCTTCTCTGTTTCAGAATCCTGGGCTGGAATCATTCATGCCAGAAGTTTCTTTTATTTGAAATTGGGACTAAGCTTTGCTACACATTGCAGCTGTCGGTTATTTGACTGAATGTCAGAAGCAGCTGAGTTGATATTGAAGCATTTGTGCATAGACCTGCTTGATTTGCAGACACCTCCTGATTTTACTTTAATTGTCCTAGAGTACCTGAACTGTAATGACAATAATAGTGGGTAGCTGCCATGGACAGGTTTGTAGCACACAATATATTTAATCAACAGAGGGAGGAATACATTTTTCATTTTCCTGTAAGATAAATATGCTTTCAGCTCTGATTGTATGCCACAGTTTACTACAGATAATAAAAACTACCTCCAACCTGCGAATTAAAGAATGCCCTCTACCATTATGCATCTGATTTTTTCTGAGGTTTAAGACCAGCATTCATGTTGACTGTCCCAGGATCTCTGACTGTTCTGTTCTGCCTGAAAATGACATCCTTCAGTTATATACAATTTAAGTGAATGCTAGCTCAGGTGGCTGTGCACTGCTGCTCTCCTGTGGTCTGCAATGGAGTTTCTTAGGAGAGGGCTGGAAAGCAAACAAAGTCAGGTTCACATGAAGAAGGGCATTCACAACAAGGGGCAGATGGGTGGTAAAGGATGCTGTATATATGGGGCAGCATTGGGCTGCCAAACAAACATCATAAGTCCTTTCTCCAGGAGACTGGAGACAAAAGGAGAACAGAGGAGAGAGCTCTCTCCTGCATTCCCTCTCAAAACTGCAGGCAGAGAGCAGCACAGTGCCCTGCATTCAGGAGGAGCAGAGGTAGGGAGGGGCCGGGCAACTTATCACGCCAAAGCAGCAGCACCATCTGACAACAGACCTTCTGCAGAGGTTTTCCAACAGCCAACTCAGCAAAACTGCTCCCACGCTGCCCTGCCCAGGGCGGGGCAGGCACTGAGGCACAGCCTGATCCATAACCTGCCTTGCACATATCTTTCTGTAACTGCTGCAATGAATTCAATTCCCAGTGTTGTGCAGGAAACAAATATGATTGGTACATATGCACTAATAAATTCAACTGACCATGAACTTCTTTGAGATATTAAGGGTACACCTAGAGGTGCAGCTTGGAAGGAGGTAGATAGCAGGCAAGTGAGTTCTCATTTTTCACCTTATGTTCTCAGAAAGATAAGTGAGATAAGGGAGGAGAAACAGCACGTGAAGCTCCTGAGTGGAGTTATAATAGAAACTAAACTGCCTAGATAAATCTGTAGCAAAGTGGTAAGGCTGTAATGGACTGCTATATTTTATGTTGTGTTCTGCCTTTAAATGGAACCATTCATTTAAGGAAGGACTACAAGATATTAGGACTATATAAATGAGAGGGAAACCGAGGAATTTGTTACTAAGAGGAATAAGGTATATCCAAGTGGCCTTTACTTATTCACATTCAGCCAGCTACAGGCTCCAGATAACCACAAGGTTGCAGAACAACAAGCATTTACAAAATTTTAAAAGTCACAATCCCAGAGGAGGAAATCTATGTTTGTGAAATGGACTTCAGCATCAAACTTACATTTAAGGAGTTTGTAAGTTTCTGGGGCTATTGGGCAGGAGACTAAAAGGCAATGCAAAATACTGGCATTTGGAGGCAAGGAGAGTTAAAATTCCTCAAATGGCAAAACAAGACTGAGAAACTCCCCACTTTTTGGACTGCAGATTTTCTGTCTAGAGAGGTATCTTTTCAAGTTATACTGTATGCTCCTGTAGGTTTGTGAATCCTCTTCTGCTCACCTTCTGATTTGCCTGTATTTCCTAACTTATGGCTAGATCAGGAGAGAAAGCAAAGTACACTACCTGGACATACAGCAGTTTGCACCCACTACATCTTAGGATCAAGAGATCAGAGCAAAACAGAATGTGTCCATCTTCCTTGGGACCAATCATGGAGGAGCCAGCATTAGTCCATGAAGCTTGTTCCTACATGAGCCTAAAACCACCAACTCCAAAAGCAGAGGGAATGATGTCTTCATGTTTCTCTAACTTACAGCACCACCCATAGATTCTCTGCAAGTGGTGGCCATCAATCTTGCCTTGTAGGTAAGCACAAAATATACGTTAAAATACCCGGGCTTTTTACACTTTCTTATCTTCTTTCTTCACAGAAAAAAAAAATTGTTTAAAAGCAGAAATCCAAACGATTGTTTAGTAATGACAAAGAGTGATGACTTTTTAACATACAATAGCAGAACTAACTTAGGGAGGTTTCAGTTACTGGCTGTGTGCTTCAGTCCATGTTCCTGATGATGATTTTGGGATTGTAGGAGCAAAAGCAGAAATTTTCAAAAGGACGGTATTTGCCATGGAAAGTAATCAAATCATTTTGGTGAATGGAGTAGCAAGTTAACTTTGTAAAAGTTATGCATCCATCATGTTACCACACATGTCATAAGACAGATTGCTCAAAAGCTGCTAGTTTTAAAAAACAGACAAAACAAACAAACAAACAAGAAAAAAACCCCAAAAAAACAAACAAAAAATGCAGAATGGCAAAATATGTAAGTCGAGTGGGTTTATTTCCTTTTAAAGATAAAAATGCAAAAGTGTTTCACGGGTAAGCCTGGCGAAGAAGAAGAAACTCCTGGGTTTTAACAATAGCCCCATCCTTGAACAAATGCATTAAAGTCGTAAAAAGCCTTCACTGTACCAAGAGTAATGAAAAGTTCTTGATCATTGTATAGTAACATACAATATTAGTGTTGTACTATTGGACTCACTTCTCTCTCCAAAAAGCAACTGTCAGCAAAAAACACAAAGAAAAACATAAAAACTTTTTCCTAAAACTGTATTACTCAGAGTTCATGGATTTGCCAAAAGGAGCCTGGCTCTTTTCAATTAGCAAGGATGATAAGTTTCACACAGAGAAGAAAGAACAAATGCAGTTATTGAATCAGTTACGCAGATGAGCATGGTTTGCAGAAAATGCTAATTTGACTGATGCCTTCTTGCATATCAATATGTCCACCATATGGTAAGGGTTGAAGATGAATAGTTGTTCCTGGTTTTTTTAACAAAAAGTGACACATTGAACTACGACATCAAATTAAGATGAAACTTAAGTAGCACAGCAAAAATAGTACACAATGGAAAGTCATCTGTCTGTGCTGTCTGCAACAACAGTTTTCTTAATCTCAAAAAAACATGGCTGGTACCACACTTAGAGCAGAAGGAACAATTATGCCCAGCTTTACAAACATGCTGAAATGATTTAACCAAATAGTCTTAAAGATTATTCTGAAATTGCCAGAAACTTTATTTAAAAAGCACATATCAAGATTTTTGCCATGATGATACCCACACAGATACACTACATCACTTAAGCTCAAACTTAGGTAAAATACTTTGATGTTTCATAATTGCCTCTGTACTCAAAAATCAAGCTTATTTTTATTTAATTCCTGACTTGCTAAATTTTATACCCACATGTTTAAGTAAAAGAGACTGACAAAGACACAGAAATGTTAAAAAGATTTTAATGAAATTACATGGATATAATGACAGTATTCAGAGATATTAACTTTAGATTCAGGAGACCACTTCATTCCATCAGTTCCAGGAAGAATCCTATGAGACTGAACAAATAATAAAGGTTGGAAAGGTTTCTCACTTTTCAATAATTCTCCATTATAAACATAGAAATATAAAAATTTCACACTTAAAAGACACAAATTTTAAAGTATGGGGGAAAGAAGATCTTTGAACAGACTGGGGTGAGGGAGGTAAAATCAGGCATGGAAAAGCTAAAGAATACTAGAACTAAAATTATTTTGGTAGCAATACCTTCTTCCCCTTAGGTCTGCATAATATGACATTTTTCAATTACATAGCAAACTACTGCTTTGCTTGAAAATCTCTGCTTCTCCCACTGCACTGGTAGTACAATTTCCAAGCAAAGGATCATAGGAAAGAGAATTTCATTCTCCTGTATTGAAGATGTATTCATCCACTGTCTATGAATGACATCGAAAAAAAAAAGACCATCTTTATCTCTCTTTTCATCTCTCATTAACTGGAAAACAGCCAGTAATTTAATTGAGCACTTTTAATGGAGGACAGATATGGTAGATTCGAGCTACAAAATACCATTTGGTTTTACCTATAAAATGTACAGTGTAGAGTCAAGTTATCACAAGGTTATACTGTTGCATGAGGTCACCAACAAAGATCAGGCCTGACAGGCCTTTTGGCATGAGTAGCCATTAACATCATCACTTAGCTCGCTTATTTTGGGAGGGAAGAAATGAAGTCTTAGGAAATGGACTCACTCTGCACAAAGATAAACAAGCTATTGCTGCTGCTGCTCTAAGAGCTGAGAAAAAACAGACTCATAGGGAACCCTATGAGATGGATTTGTGTCGCCAACAATGCCTACTTTACAGATATTTGTACACAGAGATTTGCAGGCTACATTTTAATTTATAAAAATAGAAAATACTACCTTTTTTTACCAAGCATAATGAAAAAAAAAAAAGTACACTGTATAATGTAATCTATCCTATAGCTAAGAGCAGTTTGTCTGACAGGCCATTCACTGATATGCATAATGCTATGTTTTTATATGGCGGCCTTCTTGGCATATAGTATCATCAAACACTTCAAGGGAAAACTTTTCTCCTCAGAGGTATGTCTGTTTTGAATAATATTTGAATGACAGAAGAAGGGGTGGTGGTGCGGGAAGGGACTGTCCAGTCCATATCTTTGTTATTTAAGCTATTTTGAATAACTCTTTCTAACTGTTAAAATTATGGTAAATGAAGGTGGACCAAACAGCAGGCCAGATTAACTTTGTCTTTTATTTCATAGGACAGGCATTTTGCTGAAAATTGCTCATTACATCACTCATTAAATCATCAATCACTTCCACTAGCCAAAAAATGTCTAAACCCTATTTCTCAAAATGTAATTCTTAATTGCTGTGTTAGAACGATCTCAAGTAAAAGTGTTATAGGTAAAACTCATCACAAGCTTCAGAATATTCTTGGATGTATCCCAAAAATTATTTCCTTTTTACAGCCAGGATATAGACTGAAATTGTATTGAGCACCATACACCTGCCAAGCAGGCAGCTTTGTTCAATATCTAACCTATTTTAATTATTCATGATTTTAAATGAGCAGAGGTTCTAACAAGAAGTATTACATGAAAATTGTACCAGCCGAATAATAACTTCTGCACAAGTTAAACACTTGGTTGAGCAAACAAGACCTATTACGGCTGCCTCCTGAGGAGAAGAACAACAATTTATGTTTTCAATGAGCTGTCCTGTCTTCTTTTTAACCATGATGGAACACATTGTTCCAAAACTAATCAATAAAAGACAGCCTCAGTAGTAAAGACAGCACTACGTCTGCCCTCTATCTAACATTCCACAGAACAGAAAGCTTTTCAGTGAGACTCTCACATATGTTGATGTGACAGAAATATAGAAGAAGAAAAACTGTGGTAATTAGTTCTTTTCGTCTCTAGCATAATCTCTTCCTGAAGTGATTTCCAGCAGCATGAATGAGTTTGAGATAAGACTGGAGGGAACAGGCTAGAAACAGATTTGCATCAGTGCTTTACACTAGTTAGGCTTTAATACTCCTTTTGGCTGAGGCATTTTTTGTGTACATACTCAAGCTGGAAAGATTGTACAAACCCTGCCTTGTTGCTGGAATCATAACAAAATAAAGTCCTATTTCTGAAAAGGGAATAAATCCTGTGCCAGACACTGACTCAGCTGGTTCCCAATATTTTCAGTTTAATAATGTACCTTTCATGTCTATTTGACAGAGGTGAATTGTTAGTAGACAAGTAGATATAATCGAAAATTAAGAGCTAAACTCAGAACCAATTCACAGCCTGAACCCTGACAGCCTTTGAAGGCTCTCAACACAATGTCAAAGGCTCTCAACACAAAGTCTATAGGAAAAGTTTAGTTTGGTATCCTCTCTCATGTACCCTTAACCAGTGTAATCTTCCCTGCATATCAACTGTTCTATTAATTATTTACTCCTGGACATATAAATCTTTTTTAGCACTGTAGTAAAATAGTTCTTCTAACATGATTTAGAATTGATCTGTATAATTTATAAAACTCTAGTTGATGTTTTAAAACATCTGTTGCACATCTGGAAAAATACCATACTTCAACACCCACAGTTTAGTAGAATGGATGCATACAGAAACAAATCTGTCAGTGAAGGTGGCAAGTGTACCCAATTGTCTCAATGGGTGCATACAATCTCACTTTGCTTTATGGAAACCCTCCAAGTAAAGAAATGTTGACATCATTATAACTGTTTTATCACATTACACGGATCTATTGCCTCACCAAAGGTGGCATTTCACTTCAGAAATGATGACCTAGCTGACCTAGCTGGTTGCCATGTGAAAATCTTTAATTTTAAAGTTTCCCTTTGATTAATAAATATCTGGGCTAATTAATTTTAAGTCACATATGATATTCCCTTAGAAGTTAAATCCCTTCTTTATCACTGCTACTGTCATAAGCTCAGTCACAAGCTCAGAATTCAGCAAAGAAGTCTAAGCATTTACACATAAAAAAACACATAAGCAGTAAAGATCACAAATAAATATAACATGATTTTTCATATCATGTTTATGGATTCTTTCCATAGGAATTTTTCATGCTTAGAAAAAATCAGAGATAGATATGACTCGAAACTTCTGCAACCACTGACAGCAACCATATCAGTTGCTGTACAGATACCCTGATAGCATTCTTAAGGACCACTACTATCCATTCTGCAAGGAATAGAAGAGACTGAGAATGATACAATCAGAAAGTTATTTGCAAACTTCTATGTAAACTCTAGAGGTTGCATTCATAGTCTCAAGCAAACATTAGCCCGCACGAGTTCAGATTTGGCAAATGTTTTCAGAAATAATGTGATAGATTTTCCCCTAGCAAGTGCTCACCAAAGCCAACAAAACAAACTTGCACACAACAAAAAAATACTCATTCCTCTTTATACAGTACTTGCTCTTAGTAATCTAGCTACTCGTCATCCATTTGTTCCCTAAAAATTTCAGTGTTCAAATGAGAAGTAACATGCTTGACTTCAGTGCCAAGTCCCAAGATGAATAGTAACAGAGTGCCTGCCAATGGAAACACTTTGGAAGTGATCCATGGGAGGGATGGCTTGAGGTACCCAGACTATCAGCAACAGCTCCTAAGGAAAGCTCCTGGGTGTTGACACTCCCATTCAGGCTAACCAATACTTTTAGCCACACACAGAGAGATTCTCCAAGCATATACCTTGTTTAAACTAAAAAGGTATTGTCTGTTGACCAAAAAAAGCATAAAACTCCCATGTATTTTTCTCCTCTGAGATTTTATATCTTTTCAAAATGGCTTTTATTTTCTTCTCAATCTCCCTCAACAACCTACATCTGATTGCAATTTCACATTCCTTATCTTTCTGTAGACCTCTCAGCTGGTTCTCCCCGTAAGGCAATTTCTTCAGCACCGTGACCCAGGGTTATGCATCTGGCCCATGCAAAGTGGAGCCAAGGATCCTTGAACATCACCGGTGCCAGCCTGGGCCAGGGGGAAGGCTACAGAGGGGGCTACAGTGTGAACAGTTCATGTAAGTAAATACTTAAACGAAATACTGTTATTCTTTCAAGTACAAATACAGCTCTGGTCCTTGTATTACTTGAGAGGGAAGGTATTTTTTCCTGCTAGCAGCCAAGCACCCCATCCTACTTCAGAGGCAGCACTCAGGATGACCAGCTTCAGAGAACAACCTCTGCTGAGTCCTTCCAAAAAAAGTGCAAAGTGAACTTTGCATAAGGACCTGCCAGATGCAATATGAAAATGAACTGCTCAGGGCTTCCAGACATGCAGCTTCAAATTAATGCAATGATAGATATTCTATAATGTCCCAAAGATAGATACAACTTCAGTTTTACTTGGGCAAGGCAGGTATATAGGCTGTACATCCACAACACCAGGGTCATATGGAGTGATGAAGGACAAAGGATTATGCTACCTAGTACTACACCCATTCAACTTCTCCCATCTTATATTGCTTCCTGATACCAGATTTGCCCATAAGATTGTGGAAATCTTTCAAAAACATAAAGGGGTCTTGATGTAGTTAACTCCCATTTGATGCTCAAGAAAATTTTAGTTCTTACAGTTATTTGTACTTCTCAAGATGTCACTAAAATTACTCCTGATTGAATTATTATATGCAAGGATAATAAAGTTAATTCTGCTTCATGCTGTTAACAATCTGTGTCCTGAATTACTATGTTACAGTAATAATCCTTTTGCCATTTAATTTCTCTTGACTAGCTCTTCAGAATTGATTAATTTATTCCCCAAAGCATCATAATGACTTTGGGCACACAACAGAACACATTTAGGATTTGACTTTACAATTGGTATAGTATTTTGAGGCTCCTGGACATTAAAAACTAGTAAGAGCATTTCTACAGCCAATTCAGCTTCTTATTTTTACACTTCCTACATGTTTTTAGCTTACAAGTGAAGAGGTGTAGGTTACAAAGATTTGCAAAATATAACTTCATTATGCAAAATTTAATCAAGAAATTACATTTTTCTTATAGCTCCAAGTAATTCCTAAAAATCTAATTAAAACGTCCTTAATTAATGCTGGCAAAATTGCTCAAGCATCAAAGGAGATCATATTCCCCGCCTCTAGCAGAAATGATAAAATCATTTTAAAATTTGTATGCACTATCACTTCTGCGGAAAATATGGCCATTTGATGCTTTCTAAATACTCTGTTCAAAAATGTTTAAAGAAAACTGCAATGAGTCACACTGGCATTGTACTACACAAGACAAGAATAAAAAAATCAAGATTATTCTGGCAAAAACAGTGTTCTGAGGTGTCAAATACTGTGTCAGTCAGCAATGTTATCTGGAGTGTACACTGATTTATTACCAATCGGGTAAGGCAAGGTGCTTCATTCTGTCTAACGTGTATTCTTGTTTATTCATTAAACAGTATCTTTTGAAAGTTATGTCTGATCAGTGTCAAAAATGCAGGGAATGACCAGCTAAATCTCATTCATTGTGGTGCCAAAAAACAAAAAACCAAAACATGAGAGGAGAAGTTGTGTACTCGCAAAACCTATTTGTCTCTCTGTACCAGCAAAACCTGCACAGGTGAACCTGTCCTTGGAAACATTGGCATGCTCTAGTGACATGCACCCAGAAAAGGGCTTGAGCCTTTGCAGTGCAGGAGTCATGTCCACTCAGCCTTTCATGACATGTGCCACAGAGTAAATAGGTTACTCATATTGTGCATCTCACCCCACAACCCTCTGCCACCTGTCCATGACCACCACAGCATGCTCCATAGAAAGGACTGCAGCTGTCACAGCCTCCAGCCATTTCTCTGAATGTCTTTCCAAACCATGGCACAGCCTTCTGCATTCATGGCAGACAGTAAAATGAAGACAAGACTAGGGCTAGCATCTCAGGAACATCCTCCCCTTCTGACAGGAGAAATAGTCTAATTGCACAGTGGCCAGTGCAGGGCTGACAGGGGATGCACAGTGGGAAGACAAGAGGGAGGGAGCAGAGAGGGATATAAGGGGAGGAGGACAAGAAGGTATGGAGATGGGGAACAACACAGTCAAAACAGAAATGCAGCCACAGAGAGTCAAACATCATGTCTCTGGTGTTTGGAGCTGGGGGTGAGGGGCCAGAGAGATTCCCCAGAATTGAGAAAGAGGATGGTATGACAACAGGGAATCTCTAAAGGAGAAAGGCAAGAGGAGGCCACAGTTGGAAAGGCATGCAAGAAACACATATTGAAGTTGCCTTCAGTAACCTCAGTGAGATCAACCAACAGAAGCTAGGAACTGTGCAACTCACAGGTATTTAATAATACAAATACCTCTTGGGCCAAAATCACTAACATGAGTCGGTGAGAAGGATCCAAAGTTTTCAAGTCAATCCTAGTGCACCATTCCTGGTGTTAGCTGTTCTACTCTCCATGAAGCATGGCAGAAAAATGCCAGGCACGCTCAGCAGGTCTCCATCTCAGTGCACAGGGCAAGACCCCTCCTGCTGTTTATTCTTCTGCCTAATGGAAACTCACCTGGAAAGTGAGTAGACACTGTGTACCAGAAGATGTCTGGCTCCCAGGCCAGAAGAGCTATCTTCCTCATCACTGCCATGGATGTGCTCATGCAACATAACAAAAAGTCAGGAATACAACAAAGATAAACAGATCATAGAATCATAAAATCTTTTAGGTAGGAAAAGACTTCTAAGATCATTGAATCCAACTGTTAACCTAACACTGCCAAGTCCACCACTAAACCATTTCTCTGAGTTTCACATGCAGACAGATAAGCATGCAAACACACATTCACAGCTGTAATAAATCTCCATCAAAATTTATAATTCCATGAGAAATTATGAGATCCACACTGTCTTCTGCCTTCACTCAACCAGGAAGTGAAGGTATAGATAAAAGTCTGGGACCATAGAGCTAGGAAGAGCATAAGAGATCCTATCTGGTTGATTAAAGGTTTCACCTAGAGTTTCTACCACAACCCAAAACTGAGAGCTCCCTCTTCCTTTTGAAAATACTTCCCCTGCCATGATGGAGAGAAAACCTACCACTCCCCAAATAACAAAATGTTTTCTAGCAACTTTGTTTTCTTTCTTTTCAATGTGCTCTTAAGAACCGGAGCAACAGTTCTGCCTCCTTTAGGTCAGCAGGGTCAGTCTTATTTTGTGAGTACCTCAGTTAGCTAGTGGTGGTAGTAGATTTCTCACATCAACTGCCTTTTTCTGATTATTCTTTGAAAGATCTCAGATGCATTGGAGAAGTTGGGGGAGGTAAAACAGAGGTTTGAGGGTCATCTCTGTAACTGAAATCTGATGTTCTCAGTGTTAGAAGACCTACAAACCACAAGACATTTGCAATAAATTATGTTGTTTCTTATTAGACATGAGCACAGGTGTTCTGGAGAGGGATCCAACAATGACTCCCTGCTTAGTCACACACTGCCATTCCTCCTGACGGGCTGCTGTTATGGTTTTCACTACTATAGTTAATGCTAACGGTAATAATAATATTATCTAAAGCTTGGTGGAGCTCTCAATTAGTAGATCTCATAATACTTCCCAGGAACCATTAACTTCTCAGTTTGTCAGTGGCATAAATGAGATGAACTAAAGCACCATTTACTTTCAAACGTGCATCACTGTCTGACACTAATAGGACTGGTGATTGCCTTTATCCCTGTATGTGAGTATAATTACTTATGGTTGCTGTCTGAAGTGGTGCCATAAACTAAGAATTTAAAAGTCTCAAATGCTTTTAAATAAGCTGCCTGCCAGAAGAATCAGGAGGGACATCAGCACACAAAATCTTCAGAGACATAATTTAGACAGCGAAATGTTTCAGTCAGTTTTTTATATTTTCTTTCTACCAAATTATAAATGGAAACTTTCCATTATTGTCAGACAATTTTCTTATTTTATGTTTCTGTTTAAAAATGTCTGCATATTATTAGTCCATGACTGGTGCAAAGCTAATGGCAGTGCTGTGCTTGGGCATTTATGCACCAGTGCAAACCATAATCTAATAGAGAGCATCAACACCACACCCATTTCCACAGAAGCCAGCTCAGCTCAGAACATATACTTATTCTCCCTAACATATACTTTATTCTCCCTAATAAGCCCTGCTAAGAAAAGTATTTACCTGAAGTATAAGGCCACTCCAATGACGGCACATGGCGTTGAAGTTAGTGGGAATTTTTGTGAGTTTTGATGTGCATTAGGATTTAGTTACTTAAACAATTTTTAAAGGCTAACTTCTTGTTCCTTTTATTATGGGTATAAGCAGGGGATAAAAGGTCATAAGAATGAGTTAGAAGAGCATTATTTATGTATATGCAATGTAAAATTATCTGCTGGAAGTATGTTGCCAAGCAGAAAAATAAGTGTTGTATTAAAATTTGTAGGATTATATCTAGTATTCTCATTTTTCTTTTACAGACAAGCAAAAATTTCTCTTTATTATACAATGATGATATATTCAAAAAAATAATTACATTTTTAATTAATTATGACAAAGCTATACATTGCAGAATTTAGAACAGGCTGGTACAGATGAAGAACCATGCTATTAGTTGACTCATGTATTTCATACTATAAAAACACATAATGAACATAGCAGTTATAAAATTTACCCTGGGAATAAAATTCTAAAAATTAATACACAGGCTGCTAAGTTGGTCATTGCAAATAAAAAGAACATTCAGCTGTGCAGCCAAGTTGGACTCAGATGTTGAACGCTGTGGGCAACCAATCAAGGTGCTTTTGCTTCCAAACATCAGTAATTTTTACACCATACTCAGTACAGCTACTCACAGGATTATCTTTAGATTTGGTTGCTATAATGCATTGGAATATCTCCTCTGAGCTATGAGTTTGTGACATAGTACAAGTGAGTCTTGTGCAGTCTTATTACAAGGCCCAGCCATGACCTAACAACTCTCTGGTCTCATGTTGCAGGCAAAGCTTATTAAAAATTGCTAACAAAAGTTGTTGGAAAACTGCATAAGACCAGATGTAACATGAAGGTGCATAAGTGTTCCTTTTGCATACTTTTCATAGACCCACTAAGACAGCCAAGGTATTTCTTTCTGATTTACATTTTTTTAATTGCAAGACTGGGTGTGCCCAGTCTTGCAGTTAAATTTGTGTGAGATTAAAATTTATTTCCCCCAAACATCTGTGCTAACATTTCCCCCTCAACAGCTCTCTTGATTATGCAGAAGTGTTGCACTGACCTGAATGGAAACTCACAAAACCATCATTGCAGGAAAGAAATGTTGGAAAAAGAAGTAAATGCATAATCTTTTCCTCATGAACATGATCTGGTTCTTGTTAACAGCAGAGTTGCATACTGCAAAATATGTTTGGGGGTATTTTACACTGAAACAGCCCACTACTGGCAGTTCATTCATTCATTAAGCACTGTGGAACCATAACTCTATTTGTATGAATTACCCCCTTATGTATGCTAAATATGGACAACAGCTGCATTTAGCAGATTTCATTGATTGCTCAGTGCTCCTGAAGTGTAGAGAAGTTTTGTGTACATTTAGACCTAAAACATTTACAGGCTTCTTTTTTGTTATCAGTCAAGGGCAGTTAATCCCTGGAGGAGAGGAGGTACAATGTGGTTTTAGTTTGCTGTTCTCAGTATCAAACTAGACTGTCTTTAATTCTCCTCCACTTCTTCCTAAAGCAAACAACTGGTCGTCTGCTTCCTATTCCCCAGCAGCTCTGCTATTTCAGGCTGCTTGCACGAATTTCCTTGAAGAATCCTCTTTCTTCCAGCCAGACTTCAAAAGAGAATTATCAAGTCAGCATGGCTGTGTAATTAAGGATTACTTTTTCACTAGCATCCTCCCCATGTTTTTCCATACACTATTTTTTTTTTCAAAACCTCAGCTTCCTCTGTACTTTGAACAAAATCTTAATCTTCTTTCTCTGTTCTGTATTTGTGTCCAGTTGCACGGAAACAGAAGTTTGATGGGAGCACACAGCTGTGATGATTACTGAGGGACTGTTTGAGATAGGAAGAAGTTGGAGATGATGGTTCTTACCACAAAGGCTGGTTGGCAGAAGTCTGAGATGAGGTCCTGAGGGACACACTTCTGCTAGGAGGAGTGCTTTGAGGAATAGGATGAGACAATTTAAGGTGGGACTGTGGGAAATGGAAAAAATTGGGAAAGATTAGGAGAGGAGGAGAATACAGTGGTGAAATCACAGCAGGATGAGAAAGAAATGGTAAGTACAATTCAGTTCCTGAAACAGAGGCATTTAGTGCCATTTGAGATACTCTATAGTACTTTAGACATCTCCATGGAACTGGCAGCTAAAACACAGAACACAAGTGAGCTTTCCTGGATTTGCAGGGGAAGATTTCCAAGGACATTTCAAAGGAAAATAGATCCCTGTGAGTATTTGATTGAACTATTCCTGGCATATGTGGCAAGACAGAAATTAGGGAGAAACAAGGACCACTCTATAAGGAAAGTGCAAAAAAGTAATTACAGAAAATGGTAAAAGCAAAGTAGAAAAAGGAGAACTTTACAGGTTTCTCGTATTAAAGAGAGAAAACATGCTGAAGAGTAGAAAGCACAGAAGCAAGGGATCTCTGGGGTTATAGTAAACAAGCAGAAAATTGCAGTGCTGCTTAAAAGCTCCACTAGTGAAATACTGGCAGACACTCGCTACACAAGTCAGGTTAAACTTCAAAAATATCCATGTCCCACAGGCCCCAAGTTCAGCACAGCTCTTACTCTGTAATGTCAGAACCTCATCCATGGGTATATTGAATTAACATGTGGAGGTTCAAATTATACATTTTACTTAAAGGTAATACATTTATTATTTTCTATATTATGAGCTAAAACAAAGGACATTCTGTGCATGAAAAACAATTAACCTTTCTTAGTTCCTGTAGCATGATTGCATGTTACAAGTACCCAAATATCTTATCCTATATACTCAAGAATTTATGTACACTGTCAAAAAAGTAAGACAGTGTTGTGTGTCAAATTCTTTAAAAAACATTAATCTAAATTAATGTTATAGCCCCACACTCTGTTTGGATCACATTTTAATTTTTATTCACCTCTCAAACTTGGAAAAAAGAGATTATAAAATTAATTTTTTAAAAAAGGAAGAAAAATTACACAATGAAAGAAACAAAGAGGGAAGGGAAGGGAAGGGAAGGGAAGCCCATTGCAATGGTCATTTTTCTTGTTTCAGAAAAAGTTTGCTATGTGGTTGAAAGCTTGCTACGTGGTTTACCTTGTCAGTAGTGCCCAAAGGACTGAAAACATGAGACATAAATGTCTTGGGCCACTGTTTCCCCTATTCATGAATGATGGGATAGTAGGCTTTTGTTAAGGATGGCAGAATTCCTAATTTAGACTAAAATGAATTTTCACCCTCTCTTATAAAGACAGTACTGGTTATTCAAGAATGTATTTTTCTAATTTTTTGTAGTGTCCATTTCCTTGTTTGTCTGACAGGACATTTACAGGGATGTAGGTGATAAATTTGGAATTAATATCATACAGTTTTTCTTCTGGAATATTGTTCACATATTTTGAAGACTACATTGTAAGGTCAAAAATAATTCAAATATCCTGAAACTATAAAATACTATATTTCCAAAATCATCCCTCCCTTCTAAAACATTACTCCTCCACTCTCATTCCTGAAACAGTTTTGCTTATCTTTCACTTTGACCAACCTCACAGAAAATGATGGGATTTTTTTTAATGCACACCTCACTGCAAAATCTCATCCTGATTCATTCCATTCTGATCATGGACACTCCAGAAAATTGGTGTGGCATCTTCCTCCTGCAACTGAAATTCAGAAAGAACCTAAGTAGAAGACAGTAGGTCAGCCATTGAAGCACATACTTTGCTTATATCTGAATCCATCTTTCTTGCCAGTTGGTAAGAGCAAGCAAAGGAAGGATCATTAAGTCCTTTATCCAGCAGAAGGAGAGGAGAAGGGAGAGGGTGGAAAGGAAGAAGCTTTATCCTCTTGCCTTAGATCAACTGGGCATGACTTCAGGGAGTGGGCTGTTTTTTAAGCTGGAAGTAAGACCTGAACTGATAAATTCAGATCCAGTCTCAAACGGAACATTTTCCCCCATGACTTGTATTTGCATATTCAATTCAGATCCTGATTCAGTTCAATTGATAAAATCTTGAAAAATATTCTATTTCATAACAACTCTGCCTGGATAGACTGGGAAACAAAGAAGGATGGCAAATAATTCAGCCTAATGGTTTTTTTTATTGCCAAACATATTTAGAGATTTCATTGATTCTTCCATGAGAGCAAGGAATGTATTCAAGATGGGAGACAGATTCACCCACAGATCATTGTAGCATACAGTCATTTGATACACATGAATAGAACCATCAGTGTCCAGCCTGGGAACACAGTTTATGTTTTCCCTAAGAAATTAAAGTAACATTATTTCTTGATTAATTAAAGTGTCTTTTAAATAAAACCAACCCTTGTAATTTGTTTTAAAAGCTTTTTTTTTTTTCTAACCAGATTATAAATGGGGCAATATGCCTGTAAACATGTCACTCTGTAGGGAACAGTAGCTAAATATCTATGACAAAGAACTGTCTTAATTAGTCTACATTTTTAAAAAAATATTTGTTGTCAACCATTTAAACCATCTTTCTGGAAAAACATTTCCCAGGGAAGCAATTGAAATGACAGGATGTGGATACCTGAGAATATGAAACCTCCTCAAAATCAGTCCTACTTCTGTTGATTTATAGAAAAGTATAGCACATTCAGTGCTATTTTATATTTGAAGTGCTAGGCATAAAATTAAGGAAAGATATATTTTAATGTTTTTCAGGGCTCCAGCAACAATACTGTTCAACTAAAGTACAATAGCTCATTTCAAATAAGGCCAATGATTTATTTTATGGTATATGGTAAGTGTTCCTACACTTAAACAGTTTAAAGCATTGCTGTTAGTTTTTCAGAGGACATAAAGCCCATACATTAACAGTGGCATGAACAGAATAGTGTGAGGTTGAAGAAAAAGGGATTAAATATTAAAGCTGTCCCTCCAGGTGAAGTTGGAGGCTATTTTTGGATCTTCCTTTTAAATTGTGCTTAGAGCAATAATGCATTCATTATCAGACTCCATGGGTACTTCTACAAGGTAAAACTTATTCAGTATGCAGTGGCACAGAGGCTAGGTACTTTCTAAGATACTTTTACATAAATTAGAAAACATGAAGTATATTTCAATAAATATTATTATCTTTAGCAAAGCTCAGAGGAGCTATTTTCCAATACCTCATTATGTATCATGCCTTCTTATTCTAACAGCAATTAGGCACCAGGGAGGAAACAGATCTAATAACAGGAAAAAGATGGTGCCATAGATTTGTTTTGTTCTAGTTATATCCCTGAAAATGAATCTGATATGATGCAGTCAAGAAACTGCTAAGAACATAGGTGAAAATTCTGCTTAATTACTTATTGAACATGGGTGTTTATAGGTTTGCATAACTCAGTTCTTCATGTAGTGCAATTTGTATGATGTGATTTACAAATCACTTATAGTTAATTTCTGGTTTTTTCAAGGCCAGGGTTCTACAACTTTAAAGTTTAAAAATTAGGAAATTTAGAAACTGGGGAAGTTTTCATGTTCACACTTTCCATGACTTTCAGCAATCTTTCCACAAAATGCTTATTCTCAACCTTAATACCCAAAGCACTGATATTTAAACAGGGACTACTAATGTTTGCTTGAAAAACGTCTTTATTCCATTTTTTACCTTAGAGAAAGATTAATTGTGATATTTGGCTTTTCAATATATATTAGTAGAAATAAAAAAATCTTCTAATTTTAATATGCCTTTAAAGCACAAAACTAATCACTACTCTGAAGTTTGCACATTAGAAGCAAAATCCCCAAACCTCTCTTTTGCCATCTGAACTGTCAGATACCATATGTAGGGGGTTTTGTGTTTACTTGCCATTCATTATTGGAAATCTCTTAACATCAGCTTTCAGGAGTATTTTTTTTACTCTATCTGTGAAGCAAGAATCCTGATTTTTCTTTCCATATTCAACATAAAATAGCTAGCAGAGATGGCATTACAAATTGGAAAAAAAAAAATTCCCTGAGCTTTATTAAATCAGTGATTCTTTGACTACAAGACCTAACATGGACATTTTCCAAGATACTATGTTCATTCTTTCAAAATACTATGTTCATTCCTTTTGCTAAAAAAACACCCCAACAAATCAATACCTTTATATATGTTGCTTCTAGGTACCTATATACCTATATCT